>PVKE010014201.1:0-35358 GCA_004027555.1 Craseonycteris thonglongyai | reverse complement strand
TATTTTCCGGCGTATAAGACGACCGGGCGTATAAGACGACCCCCTAATTTTACAGTTAAAACATAGGTTTAGGCCTATATTCGCTGTATAAGACTACCCCCCACTTCTGAGGCTGTAGTCTTATACAGCGAATATAGGCCTAAACCTATGTTTTAACTGTAAAATTAGGGGGTCGTCTTATACGCCCGGTCGTCTTATATGCCAGAAAATACGGTGTGTGTATATATATATATATATATATGTCTGAAATCAAGTATGCTTTTATAAAATTAAGATGGGGTATAACAGTTCATTCTGAGTTGTTATTTGGAGGCACATGCAAAGCAAAGTTAAATTGAAAGAGGGTTTAAATGAGTTGAAACCATCTGTCACTGACTCAGTGTGACCTTGGGCAAGACGCTTCACTTCTGTGAGCTGCCCATTCCTCACATCTGTAAAACTGGGGTGATGATTCTTGTGTCTGTAAGACTTTGAAGCACTCAGATGAAAGGTGCTATACAGGTGCGAAGTCTTAATAACAACAGTCATAATCCTCACCTCACCCTCCCCTCAGTTAGAACCTGAGTTTAAAGTGAACAGTGCTTTAAAAGATGGCCTATGAGATGATGTCTTCAGTATTTGTGTTGGGACGTACTCTCCTCACATCTGATATGTTTCCTTCCCAGCACTCATCACAGTTGGTGGTTGTATATTTGTTTGACTATGTGAATAATATTTGTTTCCTCCACCAGATTCCAAACCCCAGGAGAACAACGGGGACTGGGTTTACTGCCACATCTCCAATGCCTAGTACAGTCCTTGCGGATGGTGGCCATTCAGTAAATAGTTATTGAATGGGTGAATAAATAAATAATGCACATGTCTATGAATTCTGCCAAAAAATAAGAAAAGAAAAAAAGAATAAAACCTGGAGTGACAAAATAAGCAGTTTGTCCCCTGCCCCCCGCCCGCCTCTCCCCCATCCCCCACTCTGGGACTCCTAATGCTATATTCTGTGTAAATAAGTTATTTCTGTTGGTCCTAATCTGATCGTGGGAATGGTGCCATGAGAAATTTATTGGAATAATTTTCAACAGCATAAATGTTTAATAACAGATGCACATAGATGGCAGATTGCCTCATTTAACTGCCATCTGTTAGACAGCTGCCTCTTCTAACAGAACTGGTCCCTTAGAACTAGACCAGTAGCACTTTCACACATGTTTAAGTTTATTCATTTTCAAATTTTTTCTGAAAGGCTTGAAGAAGGAAGGCTGTTTCGATGTCTGGTTGGCCACTGCTCAATAATGATGTATTACAACACCTTGGCAAACTATGAAGTCCATTTGACGTGTAATAATGCTCAACGAGGAAGTATTCTCTCTTAAGTGTTTTGTCAGAAGTCAAACTAAATAATGGCAGTAGGAAACTCACTTGACTACAAATAGTTGGGTCCAATGGAGTTCAGTGCAGATTGTGCAATGGACAACAGAAACTGGCATGACATGAAGGGCATAATCCATTCTGGTCATCATTAGTGTGTGTGTGATTAAAAAGAACACACACACACAGGGCAAAGGCAGTGCAATAAACTCTGTAGAAACTGTAATGTGTCTCCATATGTACATGCAATTAGGTTATAGCTAGTGAAAGCATAATGATTCTTAGCCCGGACATGCCTTTCAATAAAAACTTTACCGAGCATTTTGCTATATAAAGGTGGAGACAGTGTTGGCCTATATAAATTTACCCTGTGTATGACCAGTTGGGTTGGTGGTGTGTCATACGTCTGGGCCAGCTTCCATAAAAGTCTCCGTGCTTAACATAATTCCTGGCCCCCAATTGGGACTTAGTAAATATTTGTCGAATGAATGTTCTAAGACCAACTGAAGCAATTCCTTCTGGGTTCCCAGCAGGTCCCCGTAGCCTCAAATCAAGCTGACTATGACTTAGAACTTGGAATACTCAGTGTACTGAGCAGAAAACAAAGAAAATTGCTAATTACTATCATGTACCCATAATACATTCCTAAAGGCTGTGTGATTTCCAAAATATAAATAATTGGTATATGTTACTTTGGTAGCCAAACATCTAAACAGTGGCTGTTTTAAAAGAGTGCAAATCCATCTGAGCCTTGGTTCAGTTACAAGAATGACTAATTTTATACTAGATCTCACATGATTCAAAAGTGTGTGAATGACTCAGCCCATTAATATCCTTACTCCTGTGATCTCCCATCCCAGGGAGATGGTGACCAAAGGCAATATTGATAATTGAAGGAGGAGACCTTGACTTTGCCCTATGACAATAAAATGACACACTTTGAGTAATTGTGCATGTAGATGATCTTGTTTGAAAGAAATGAGGTATATTATCATCATATAAATATTTAAATTTTTAGGTCAAAGCATGCTGAAAATAAAGCGTAGTTTCACTATGGGCAAGGACTGAGTTCTGCCTTTTGCTTCTACCTTTCTCTTTCTGCCTGAAACAGCTGGGCTCTGCTCATAAAAACTGAGCCACCAGAGGCCTGAGTTGTTGACACTCAGCTCACTGATTACATTCCCCTTGCTATCATAAGAGTAATAGTGCAGTCACAGGAGTGCTGGGCTCCCATCGTGTGTAGCTAAACATTTACAAGTGATTTTGAGCTGAACCTGAGCAGTTGGAGAATCCATGGAACTTTTGAGGATCTGTGTGTTTTCTCCAATCATTGCTCCATCTTTTTGAAGCACTTCATCAAAGCAAAGATCTGGATGTTTTGGAGTCAGCAGCTTGTGCATATCTCTGCTCTTGCTGAAGTCCCCAGTGACCCAGTCACCGAGTCTAGCGGGCACTTCTCAATACTTATTAGCTTGACTTCTCTGTAGCATTGGGCAGATCTTGAAATTTCTCCCTAGACTTTCGGGACACCGCCTTTTGGTTGTCTTTGGCACTCTTATGCTTTTTCTTTTTAGACTCTTCTAGTTGCTCCATAAATGTGGTATTCTCCAGAGTTCTAGCCTTGCTCCTTTTTAATTTCTGTATTCAGTCCCTTTGACAGTCCCTTTCACTTCCACAGTCCCCATTAAAGTCCATAGATGTACCGATTTCCTCCACATGGGTGTTTCCATAGTAGTATGCTGAGCTGCAGACCTGTGTATGCAGGCACCCTGGAGATATATGTGATGATAACAACAACAGCTACTCATTATTGAATATTCTCTGACGGCTCAGTGCTTTATTGCTTCATTTCATCTCTTCCTCTCAGCAATACTGTGAGGTAAATATTTATTATTTACAAGTGAGGAAACTAAGGTTTGATGCATTTTAGTAACTTTCCTAAGGTCATTCAGATAGTAGTAGAGCCTTATTTTTCATCTCAAGTCTAGAGCCCAAATTCTTAATCCTAAATACTTTGGATTGGCATGCCAAATGAACCCTTTACTTACTCCTTGCTCCCCTATACCAATCATTTTCCGTTATTCTGTCTTGCTTGAAAGGACCACATTTTATCCCTAATGCAGAAGTCCGGGAATTACACAAGAACACCCAGATACTGTGGATTGCACAAGTACTTTTATTTTTATGTCCAAGTTATGTCATTTTCATTAAACAGAGCTTCCAAATACATGGCCTTCGGGCTGATAGATTGTTTGAACCGTGCATTGTTTTAAAAACCAGAAAATGTCTCAAAAAAAATCCAGACTTCTAACTTTTAAAAATAGGGCTTGCTCTCTCACGAGGCCACAGTCAGCTGGAGCCGTGTCGCAGCTTCCTCTCACCTGGGGCCTGTACCATCTGCTCAACACAGCCCTCACCACTTCCTGTTGTCCTGCACTTCTTGAGGGTTCTCTGATCCTCACTTGCCCAGCCCCGGAGACACTCACGATGACACCTGGTCAACAGACTGTTGTGCTTTCCCAGCTGGGCATCTTTTTACTTCTCCTGTTTTTGCCCTAGTACTTGAATAATTTTCTCAAATGAAATGTTACTCGCTTTCTCTTAGTGTTCCTTTTTTTTAACCTAATTTTATTGTTTGAGAGAGAGAGAGAAAGAGAGAGAGCGCGAAGGGGGAGGACCCAGAGCAGTCTCCATAGTTGCACATCATTAGTTGTAACATGGTTGCATTCTACACAGGTAGATGTGGGGCCATAAGGGCGGGAACCAAACAAAGGGCCTCCTGCCTGGGAGGCGAGAATCTTTACAGCTGCTGAGCCAGCCCAGTGGTTCCCAGTTGCACCGCAGCTCAGCATATGGGGTTGCATGAGCCAGGGTTAGGGATCGAACCCCAGACCTTGCTGTTGCAAGGCAAGCGCTCAACCACTGAACTATCCCGGCATCCCCTCTCTTAGTGTTTTGATTTATGTTTCCCCATTGGTTCCTTATTCTCAATCCACAAACATGCTAAAGGCTCTGTGCTAAAGCTGGGAGGAGAAGAATAAAAAAAGTTTTAACCTCTGTCCCAAAGTTAAACACAAATATGATTGATTTGAGGCTTCACAGCATCGAAGTGGGCATTTCTTCTCCCCAATTAGAGGTGAAAGTATGCGAAGTCCTGAGATCCATTCATAGGGTAGACTGAGAGCTGTCTGATCCCGAGCTCCATGGGTTCATATTCTTTCTCCTCCATCACATCATCTCTACTGCAAGCCTCTGTGACTCTCTATGCAAACAAGTCTCTTTAGTTCTTGCCCATGAACTCCTTCTCATCTCCCTCTCTTCTTTTGCCACCAAGCTTTGGTCACTTGTTCACACAGAACTCCCTTAGTCGTTTTTCTCATCTCAATGCAGCATCAGTTGGCCGCTCTGTAATCCACTCGTTCATCAGCCTCATGTAAGCACCTCCTATATAACAGGCAGCAAGCACTCTAGCCACCAGAGGTATAATCCTCACCTGAGAGCAGCTTCACAGGCGGGTTGTTTGAGACAAATCAGTAGTTCCAGTGACTACTAATTCAGTCCAGCAGTCTGTTTTGACCTTAACCTGCTTGCGCTCTCTTGTATCATTTTCCCCAAAGGACAGGCGTCTCTCTAAAGGACAATTTTCTTTTCCTTTCTTCTGTGGCGTTCCTCACTCCTGTTCTTTGCTTGTTAGAGTGTTCCTTTTTTCAGCTGCCCCTGCGTTCCCAGGAAAATGTTACTTAACTTTTGCCCTGATTACATATGGAATAGCTTAGAGTCATCATCAGTCTCCATCTTCCTCTCACAAAACACGCAGCCATTCTGCTTTGAAAATAGTATTTATAATTTGACCGGCTTGTCAGCCCTCCTGACATTACTTAACACACAGCGATAACTTCCTTCTGCTCTCTGTCAGTATTGCATCTCCTGCTTTAACTATAGCAATCTTTAAAGAAAGTTCTCATGGTGTTGTTACTTTACTCCTTACAGTCTTTCAGTGTCTTTTCTGCTGCCTCTCAGGTGAGGTCACATTTTGATAGCCTGGCTTCCAAAGCTATTCACATCTTCTCCAGGTCAGCTTTACTGGTCTTCTCTCCCTGTTAGCTACAGTACTTAGCACATAAAAGGCACTCACTGACTACTGACTGGATGATAAGTGGGTGGTACATAAAATCCTGATTTTTTTAATCTCCCACAGGCAGCATTAAATTCCCATTATGTAATCATGGTGTCAGCTAAGTTTACTTCTTAGTAGTTTCTGCCATTTTAAAATTATGATGTAAAAATTAATCATCTATGATCTAGTACAAAAATTCATTAACCCGGTGGATGTGCAAAATTGTGTTGACCCAAAAGTCATGTGTTGAAGTTCTAATTCCCAGTACTTTATAAGGTGACTGTCTTAAGAGATAGGGTTTTTGAAGAGGTAATTATTACTAAATTTAAGTGAAGTCATTGGGATGCGCCCTAATCCAATATAACTGCTGTCCTTATAAAAAGAAGGAATTTAGACACAGACACATACAGAAGGAAGACCTTGTGACCACACAGGGAGAAAACAGCCATCTTCGAGCCAAAGAGAGAGGCATCAGAAGAAGCCAATGCTATTGTCACCTTAATCTCTGACTTCCAGCCTCCCAATCTGTGAGAAAGTAATTTCTGTTGTTCAAGCCACCCGGCCTGTGATACCTAGTTATGACAGCTTCATGCTTTTTAATTCCTGAGGTTTTAAGCCCTGTGTCTAGGACCTTTATCCTTAGGAAAGGGATGGACTAGGATCTGACAGATCCTCTGCCCTCATCTCAAAATTCTTTGAGATATTTTAAATTTGTCCTAGGAAAAGAGAGCCATCTTCCCTTTTTTTAGATCAGATAACACTTATAGTCAGCTATCCACCAAATGGCTATTTTCATTTCTCTTTAGGGATTACGAGGGTTGTCCAGAAAGTATCCAGCCATGTAATATAAAAAAAATAGAGGCATTTATGGCTGGATTTTTTTCTGAACAGCCATGTATGTATCTGTTTGCCTTGAAGATACAAATAAAGCAAGAAATCATTAAAATGTAGTTAATCCCCATTTACTGCATTTGTTTAAGCAGATAATGAATTTGGTGTGTTCCAGGCTCTCATTTTGCTAGAGTACAGTGAGTTCTTTTTGCAATGGGTAGCTATGTGACTTGCAGCATCATATTTCCAGGAGCCAGGAATTTATGTGCTTTACAGCAGTTCTCTTGAGGTTCTGGCTGTGGGGTTCAAAAGTAGTCTGAATCACTAAATTAGGTTTACTCGGGTTTTCCTAGTCATATTTTGGGTTGCCATGTTTTCAGCCTCAAAATGCCTATTCTGTTCATTTCCCCCTCCTCACTCCCATTCTTCTGTCTAACTCCTTCCTCATCAGTGGTTGTATTTAAACTAGGGAAATAAGTATATTGAATAGGTTAGAGACTTTGTTGGAAAAGAACATTTGCATTTACTGAACATCTGCTCAGATTAGATCTTTTCTGATCACTCCAGATTAAATAATTATTTCAGATTCATTGAAGACCTTGAGAAGGTTCATCTATATGCCTGCCTGTAATATTACTATTAACATTTTAGGTGGATGCGAGTCAATTTTATTTTATAAATCCAGGGAAACTAAAAGTTTTTTTTCTAATAACTCATGATTTATTTTCTGTATCAACTCTGAACTTTTCATGCCATGATCTTGAACTTGGCTCATGTAGTTCTATACAGTACAGAGGTCAAGGATAGCTAGTCACCATGTATAACAGCTCTTAAAAAAATTATTTTATTGTTTTTGACAGAGACAGAGAGACAGAGAGAAGAGGGAGCCCAGAGCAGTCTCCATAGTTCTGTGTCATCAGTTTTTGACATGGTTTCATTCTACACAGGTGGGCGGGGGCCACACACAGCGGGACGTGGCTGTGGGCCTTCCGCATGGGAAGCACACCCCAGATCGGCATATGGGTCTGCACGGGCCAGGCCTGGGATTGGATCCTCAGTCCCCAGGGCTGCAAAGTGAGTGCTTAACCTGCTGAGCCATCCGGTTTCCCCAATAGCTCTTATTCTTGAGACATGAGGCATTATTAGATTGCCCTTCTACCTTTTTTCCAAACTGAGCTTCATTGGTTCTTTAGCCTTATAGGACTTATTTAAAAATTTTAATCATGTGTAAGTTTTGTCCCTAAAGCTTCTCTGTGTTTTCCACAACTCTCTTTGGTGGGGGATCCAACATTGGTGAGATTTCATCAGTGTAGCAAGAACACGGTTGGTTCTTCACTCTGTATTAGGAATACAAAGTTAGGTGTTTTGGTTTTATGCTTAATTTTCATTTTTGATTTAGCTAATAAAATACATAGCAATTAAGTAAAAGAAGATGATACTCTTTCCTCCCCGATGAAGGGTAATCTAAGTAGAAAAATTGTGCATAATCTTTTGATATCACATGCATTGATGCTCATCAGACATCGGAAATATATCCCATTGCTCAGAACCAAAATCAAGAATTGGTCATATTTATCTTAGAGTCTTAGCATTGCCTCTTACAACTGGAAAATAGTAAATAAGTCACTTAACGCCTTTTTATAACATTTTATTTATTTATGGAACTGGAGAAGGTATATATGAGGATTAGGTGATCTCTAAGTTGTCTTCCAGCTCAGAAATTGTATTGTACACTCCACTAATAACAATAACAGTTGATAAATTATGAGTTTTAGTGGGTACGTATATTTGGAGCAATTAAGATTAATTTGTTTGAAATATATTCAGTATGTAAGAATTGAGTACTACTTACTGTGTGCTGGGTGCTGTGATAAATCAGACATCTTTCAATAAGTTTACGTTTTATTAGGGGAAAGAAACAGATAAAAATAAGTGTAATTGAATATCACTGGGGCTGTGGAAGAACTCTGTCTAAGGCATATTGGGCACAAGGTAGAGTTTGATGAATTTTGCTTGATGGCAGGAGCATTAGGAAAAGACCCGTGATTAAAGGGACCAATTATGAAGATCTGAAGAGGTGCCGTTGCCGTGAGCTGGTAAGGCCAGCAGCTTGATTATGGTGACTAAAGTGTGAAGATGAGGAAGTAGAAACAGTGGGTATAGATGATTCTTATCCCCAAGGAGCTGGACTATAAAGCAAAAATAGCTGAGGGGAGTGGGAAGAGATTAGAGGTTGGTTGTTTTAAATATGGGAGTAAAGAGCCAATTTAAAGATTTTGGAAGAAAGAGCTTAGAGGGAGGGCAAACTTATTCTGAAGGAGACGAGGAAGATGGAGTGAAGAACAAACTTAAAAACAAGGTTGAGGATGGATAGAGGGACAGATAGATGAATAGGTAGGTAGGTGATAAAGCAAGCATAGCAAAACATTCATTGTGGCATCTAGGAGGTAGATGAATGGTAAAATACAATTCTTTCAACATTTCCGCATGCTTGAAAATTTTATAATAAAATACTGGGAGAAAAAAATGACATAGATTGAGAGTTTAGCTTTCAACCAAATAGGGGGAACTCATTCCTTGTGGTGGCAGCAGATGGTGAAGTTCAAGGTGAAAGTCTCAACTTCTTCTGTGAAATAGGAGCCACCCTCACCTACTGAGGCGGAGGGTTGGAGCTGAGAAGTGCTGAGGCCAGTGGAGGCTGGAATAACCACATGGAGAGTAGCAGAAGGGCCTGAGCAGACCTGGACTAAAGGAAACCTGGGCGATGCTCAGGTTCTGGTGAAGTGGAGACACAAGGGTTGGGCATTGAAGGGATCGTTGAAGAAAGCGATGAGGGGACAGGTTGAATGACCCCCTCCATTGTTTACCAGCAGTCAGTTCTGGACCACATCCCAACCTCTCCGGTTCTCTTTGTGGGGATTCTGTTTTCTACCTCATTATATTCTTATTTGAATGAAATGAAATAAAAATAGCTACAAACTGTGTTATTAATATTTAGCTAAGATAATTTTATTGTCGTCCTCAGGTAAAAGAAGAGCGTCCAGAAAAAATACCGGATCTAAAATTATTGGTGGAGAAGAAATTTTTGGCTTTACAGAATAAGAATTCTGATGCAGACTTTCAAAATAATGAAAAATTTGTACAATTTAAACAACAGCTGAAAGAACTAAAGAAGCAATGTAAGTTAGCATGCTTTGCTTTGCTTTGGCTTTTTGAAATTAGGGAACCGACTTGAACAGTACCATAAAGTTGATCACAAAATGTTTGCTTAGCTGCTTGGCTTGATCCTTTTTCTAAACGGCTTTTTATTGCTGTTGCAATTCTGTGTTTTGTCTAACTTTTGTTTCAAATTAGCCTGTCCATTTTTGAAAGCCAACAGTTTCCACAAAGTGCTAAGAAAATTCCCCACCAGCTTTAGAAATTCACACTGTGTTGTTCCACTGCTAAGGAGGCAAATTGGGAAAATAAGATAAAACTGAAAACGATTTTATTGGAATAACCAGGGTATTTTTCAAATTTTAAACTGCTGTGCCACACTTTAATATAACCATACTTTGATTTTTATTTTGTTGCTTTGGAACAGTAGGAACAATGTATTCTCAGATTATTTTTTTCCTCTTAAATATGGACCAAAATTTCCTTGATACACTGTACATTCTTTTTTTTTTTGATTACAGTTGACATTTAGACTAATTATTTTATATTAGTTTCAGTTGTACAGCATACTGGTTAGTATTTGCATAATTTACCAACCCTTCTATCTTTGGTAGTATAAATTCCACTTTGAGACTTGTTGCCTTCCTAATCAACTTTATTATACTCAGATTTTTTAATTAACATAATTTTGAATTAAAAATGAGAGTGCAGAAAATTATTTATTATACAAAAACATTTTTAGACAGTATTTGCCAGAAATAATGTATCTTTTCTACACAGTGACATATACATATCCTTTTTTTTCCTTCTTTTTCCATGTAATTCACATAACAATTCTGTGTAATTTGATTATTTTTATCTTAGCATCAATTGTCTCCCTTTCACTTCAGCTCCAGGCTCTTTTATTGCTTAAAGAATTAAATAGTGAAGCAAATAACTTTCTTTTTTTTTCCGCTTAAGTTTTACATCACTTTCATTTACATCGACATGGATGGAACAGGAGGAATGTTGTATGATATGAGATTCAAATTTATTTTATGTCCTTATTTGTACTTAGTATAGGGTTTCATATTTTGAAATAGGCTTTCTTTTCAATATAAGCATTGTCTTTAAATTGATGCTGAGATCTCAAAAAATAACTGAGGAAGCTACTTTTGTCTATTTTACAAATTAAGTTTCACAATTTGGAATATTTTGCAATCATGGTGAGACTCTTGTTTTTACTGTGTATTTAAACAGTAAGCATTTTTCCCACATTTTAAGTCTATTTTCTGTTCTTCATTGAACATCACAGCTACCAAACTCTTTCTCATGTAATTTCCACTGTTCTCCTAAATGGCTAATAATCCCTCAAACAGGTAATAATGTGCTAATGGCTTTTTGATCTTAAAGATACTAGTGAATTTCAGTTTTGGTGTTGGTCAAAATAACTAAATGTGTTTTATTTTACTACTTGAAGCAAATAATCACAAATTATGGCACATTTAGCTTCTAATGATAATTTCTGATATTTTAGGTATTTTATAATACAAATGGAAGGATAAATATCCAAAAATATAAACTTCTTAATCCTCCATTATTGATTACAAAGTTATTAGTTCATAACAGAAAACTATAAAGATTTTTTAAATCATATACTTATGTCAAAACACTTTCTAGTTAACAATATGTAATTCAATAAAATGATAAATGTTGGAAATCATAGCTATTATTTAATTGTCTCTAAAATTGAGGGAGGAAGGATTCTTCAGTCTAGCAATATACCTCATTTGGATAGACAGTTAAACCTTATGGCAAAGTAAATTTATATTGAAAGAAATGTGTCTTTATTTAAGGTTTCCCTATATATGGTAACACTGGAATTAAGAGAACTTTCCCTGTTATTTCTACTACAGTATTCTTTTAAATCTCAAATAACTGAACCAGCAACATTTTAATGCTCTCTTAAAATATGTGGATCCCTTACTTGCACAATGTTATTTTTAGTGCATTACTATTAGCACTGTCGATTAAACTTCCACCATGTCTAGTGGGTTTTATATTTTTAGATTTAATGCTGCTGTGAGGATGCTGATTAGCACTGGGCTCCCATAATTTTTGTGGAGGGAAATCAGAGGGGCTATGATTTATAAAGGAGCCAGTGAAATCTCTTTGTTTTGAGGTAAGGAATTACAATAATCCTTTTTTTTTTCTAAGATTGAAAGATACAAGCCAAGGAGAGTTAGTTGCTTCCATTTGCCTGTTTTGGCACAGTAAAAGCTGAAGTGTTTCTATAGCTGCACACAACTCAAGGGTTCTTTCATGAAAATAACCACATGTGTTCACCTACTTTATTGTGCAAGAACATAAAGTGCCTGGGATAAAAGGTTCCCACATCAGGATCTAATCAAAGAAAAGGCTGTTAGGTGAGACGTCAAGATGGAGATTGACATCCGGTGGTCTGTCTGGGGGATGAGCCTGGGGAGGGGCCCTGCCGACCACCAAGGCGCCCTCTGCCTGTGGGTACGAGTCCCCCCCAGCTGCACTGAGCAGCCCGTTCTCAAACCATCTGGTCTCAAGATCCCATTACCGTCTTCAAATTTCCCGAGGGCTCGCAGAGAACTTAATTATCTCATAAATTAATTAATAATTTAAAAATATTAATTTATTTAAAATCAGTAATAAGTCCATTACATATTAAAATAAGTAGCATTATGTAATATATGAAATGTAACAAAATATTTGTGAGAAGAGTGGCATTGTTTGGCATTTTTGCAAATCTCAATTTCTGCCTTAATGGAAGGCAGCGAGGGCCTCATATTAACTTTTGCTTCTGTATTCAGTCTCTTGCATATACATCATTTTGCTTGAAGTATAGGAAGAAAATCGGGCCTCACACATGGGTAGTTGAACTTGCTGAAAGTCTCTTTCAGACCACCCAAAACTGTCACTTTGAGAACTGCAGATCTCTCTTTTCTGTGGCCTGCCAGCTAAGAATGTCTACTATAATTTTTCATTGTTTTTCATTTTCCTTGACCTGTGAAAATTATATAAAATCCAGATTTCAGTGTCCACAAAGTTTTATTGGATTTTAGACACACTCGGTCACTTACATATTGTTTGTAGGTGCTTTACACTATAGTGGCGGTGGTGCATCGGAGACCATCCGACCCAGAAAGCCTATAATACTTATCATCTGGCTGTTTGCAGAAGTTTACTAGCCTGTTCTAACCCATAATCAGAAGCAAGGGCACTTTCTGGTTTGGGTGGTTTGTTTATTTGTTTGTTTGTTTGTTTAACTTGATTTTTTTTATTTTTCCATAAATATCATACATTTATCTCAGGTATGTTCAGAACACTGAGCACTTAGTGTATATGAATCGTTGAAGTTGGTGATCTGAGGTAAATAAAAGGCAGAGTCTTGGTAGCTGGAGAAGACAATATATACAAACATGACATAATTTGAGAGCCATTAATATTAAATATCAAATCAAAACCAAAAAGGATGTTAGAAACAAATGTCATACAATGTAGGACCTAAGTGAAGAGAGAATAGGAATGCAGATTGTACCGGTATCTGGGTGGCTAATATTGCCAGTCAATTGATAAAGGCTGTCTTTTTTTCAAGAAGATTCTGAGGCTGGGTTTAGGCCCAGGAGGAAAGAGTGTGCTGAAAGGTATGATGGGAAAGAGGCAATACAAATATCTGGTACTTACCATCCCTAGAATACAAACACAAAAGATATACTATAGTAGTTACTTATGTCTCATGGGTATTTCCAGGCATTATATTCAATTTCTTTGAACAAATCATCCTATCCCTGGCAACCATAATTCTGTATATTAGGAGTAAAATGTCTGCCTCAATTTACCTCTGAGGATTATTACCAAAAACAAATGAGATAACGACTCATTGCAAACTTTGAAAGCTTACTGTAGACTTAAGTTATTGGAAAGAGCTAGTAGAGGAGAGTAGAGAGAATACGAGTTTAGCAGCCAGAAGACCTTAGTTAGAGTCACTTAATATGTAGCCTGGTCTCCCTTCCAATGCCACCCATTTTTTCTTAGTTTTAATTCCTGGAGTCATTCATACAAATCAAGATTGATTGAAGATAATATTTATACTTCTAGAGAAGATGATATGGTGGTGGTGGTGATAATAACTGAGTTAGGGAACAGTTGCACAGAAAAGAATTTCTTTTTCCTAAGTGGTAATTGTGTTCTTACTAACCCAAGTTAGGAAACCCAAACAAATATGATTGGTTTTAAGGCAGATGTACTCAGGCATTTTTGGATGAAATTATTTTAGTTTATCTAAACAATATGTTCATGAAATGTTCTGTCTTTTCTTGCCTCTTTTACCTAAACTGTCTCCACTATTACAACTTATGACTTCTGCAGTTCTAACAGCAGCAGACACCTCTGTCTAGGCACTTTCTCCAGTCATCCAGCAGTCTTTGTGGTGTCCTTAATCACTTGCCTATGATGATTAGCAGGCCTCAGAATTTAATGCAGGCCAGCAAGGCAGGAATTGGGGGCATGAGACAAGAATTGGTACCTAGAAACCTTCAAAATATAATGGGTTCACTTTATGCTCAAAAACAGAATGGGCTGTGACCTGGGCTCTTTAGTATGAAAATAATAATAATAAGACGTCATTTTCTTGGTACATTTCAATGTTAAGAGTAAAGGAGAGCATGTGTTTTTTTAAGTGCAGATTTGCTGATCTAAGATGTTCACAGATTTAATGGTATGTTGAGCTATGCAGAAAATAAGATACGGAGATATTTAAATCCATGAGTGAAACTTAGGAATCAGTTTCAGTGACAGTGACATTTATATGTGAGGTGTGTGTGTGAATTTACCCTGTAATCTTTAAATCACGTGGATTCACAAATTAACTGTGTACCTTTCCTTTAAGCACGCTCAATTTAGATCTCAAAACTGAAAATAGGGAGTGGCCGGTCACTTCAGTCAAGGATCTCATTAATTGGGGAGTTCCTCAGGACACTAAATACTTTCACTTGACTGTTCCTAGTGGGTTGCTTTTCCCTTTCCTTCAGCATCTATTAAAAAACTTCAGCGTAGTTCCACGGAGGCAGGGATTTTATGTTACCGGTATGTTTATTGTTATATTCCTTGAACCCCTCCAGCATGAGGACTAGGTTCTTTTGGAAAACTCAGAAATCTAGCTGATTTATTTGTTATTAGATTTTTAAAACACTGTGCGAACAAAAGTACCAATTTGTCACCTTTGATTTTACCTTCTCATAATACCATTTTTCAGTGCCTTGTTATGCATTAGTTTGGCCAATTAACAGTAGATTTGTGATTTCTTCAGAGAAAGGGGTTGTTATACTTTTCATGTATCCCAAAAGTAAGGCCAGAATGTACATTTCACGTCATTTGGGAATTCAGAATAGAAGCCTAGTGGGCTCTATTGAACAAGCAGATAGACTCCTTGGTGAGGAACCAGGTATGGGAGCCCCTAACCCAGATGCAGGCGAATAGTGAGGTGGCTTATACAGAAGACAAGCACCTTTGAAGATGGCGAAGGCTTGTGTGAGGTTAGGAACCTGGAAGGAAAGAGATGAGGAAGAAACAAAGGTGGTGCCAAGAAGGAGAATGTTTGTACCTAGAAATATGTTGAGTGCATTTAAACTGGGTGAAGTATTAACAAACCTCCCTGAATCCTGATACCCTTCAACCTGCAGATCTCTTTGTCATAAGACTGGCTACCAAACTGTAGTTCTGGCCTGCAGTTAACCAAAGCCCAAGATCCTTTAAGGCAGGAATCATTTCTTATTAATCTCTGTATTCCTTTTGTTCCTGAAATATTTATAAGTATTATAAATATGACTGGTATCATAAGTATTATGGATAATATTTACAGAACAG
Organism: Craseonycteris thonglongyai; assembly: GCA_004027555.1. NCBI lineage: Eukaryota > Metazoa > Chordata > Mammalia > Chiroptera > Craseonycteridae > Craseonycteris > Craseonycteris thonglongyai. The sequence goes on along the minus strand of PVKE010014201.1, from coordinate 20,015 downwards.
ATTATGCAACTAGAAAATGATGATAAAACTTTTCCTGTGAATAATGTATCATCACTAAAGAAGAAAAGAAGAGGAAGAAAATCAGCATTTCTAGGATTGGGATCCAAAATCAGCAGCAAAGGTTAACGACTTATATTGTCTTTAAAAATCATTTAAATTGCTTGACAAAGTCAACATACACGATTTGGTGTTTGTAACCCTCTATAGTGATATGTTGGTGCAAATGGGTAGTGTATATAGTAATACACAGTTTTAATACCAGAGTAACATCATGCTCAGAAATTGAGTGGCTCACTGTATGACTGCCTAGAGCATTTAAGTAAATTTATTAAAAAATATGTTTTCTGACTCTTCTGTAGACAATTTTATCATCTCTGTGGCCCTTACTTACTCTTCATTTTTTTCTTGATGATGTTGATGGTGCCATCACCATTCGCTTGCTGGATGGCTATTAATTGTTGGGAAATGCTAAAAATCATAAGTTTCGCAACAGAGGCTGACTTTCAGGCTGAATTGCATCCTTGGCCTGAGGATTTATGCTCACTGAGTGAAATTTCTGCCCTAGGCAGATTTTTAATTCTTTATATATTTGCCTCTCTCTCTCTTCCTCTTCTCTGAGTCAGTATGTGTCTGACTGTTTTCTGTCTTTTTTTCCCCTTCCTTCTTTGTGTTTTCCACCCCATTCAGCTTCTCTTTCCCATATGTCTTTATTTACATCAGTGAACCTAAGTGGTACCATTCCGGTCTTAATGATGAATGAAGCTGCTTCAGAGAAGTAAGTGATATGCCCACGGTTCCAAAGCTAGTATACAGTGGAACCAGAAGACAGGGGGATCCTAGGAACAGAGAAGGCATAGTGAGAATTGTGACTGTCCTCCCTCTTCTGTTTCAAAAAGCTGTTATTCTCCAGAAGTTTTTACATTTTAAAGCAGATTGGGGTACCAAATAAATAATTGAATAAATGAAGAGAAAAGATTAATTTAAATTAGAGCGACCCTGTCATGTTGGAATTTTAATATATTTTTATTTATTTATTTATTTTGACAGAGAGAGAGAGAGAGATACAGAGAGAGAACTGAACTTGGGGAGTTCCCAGTTCAACATATGGTTCTGCACAGGCCGGGGCCGGGATTCGATCCTCGGTCCCTGGCGCTGCAAAGTGAGCGCTTAACCCACTGAGCCATCCCTGCTTCCCCTGGAATTTTAGTTAAGGCCTTAAGGTATCAGGGAGCTCTTTGGTAGTGAGAAATAGCTTGTCTACCTGCCCTTTATAATGAGCAATGAAGACGGGCATCTACTCTTCCTTCACCTTAGGTTTGCTCTAGTCCTTTTGCAAAGTACTAGTAATAAAAGTAATAGTCAAGCTTTGTGTGCTTTCTAGTACATATGTACTTAATGAATGCCGTTGAACTAATGAATAACTACAGGCATTGTTTGAGTGTCTCCCTATGCATAGGGTCTGACACTTACAACCTTTATATTAATATATGCTGTTATTGATTTCTCACAACTCTACAGGATAACTGCACTCATCTTGTAGATCAGAAAATGTGCAGAGAGAGGTAATATAATTTCCCTGAGATCCTAAGTGCTGCAATTCACAGCCTGGTTTGGGTAGCACCAAAGCTCATGATGTTTTTCTATATCCAATACCATCTCATGAAAACACTCCCCTATAGACTTCTTTTCTCTCAATTCAAGTGTTTCATTCAGCTCGTGAAAAACTGATTGGTCATCGGACTATGGAGTGGTGAACAGTTTGTTTGGGTCTCCCAGAGATCTGCATTGGTGTACCCCTGTGACACAGGGAGGTCTGCTTCACCTAGCTGAGGGGGCTTGCTGAGTCACTTCCATCACCGACCAGGGAGTAGGAATTGCATCAGACATAATTTAATAGTTTATGTGTGCTTTATCTTGCCCACGAAATAGCTCCTAGAAAAACATGCTATAGTAGTCCCATTGTATAGATAAAGAAAGAGTCATGAAAGGTAAGTGGTTTGTTCAGGGTTACAAAGTACATTTCAGAGGGAGACTTTAAACTGGGTTCTACTTTTTCAGATACCATGGATTTGGCAATACCAGAAAATTCAGTACATAGTGCCTAGGAATGCCGTTTCTGGTGTGAGTCGTTGCTATGTTACGGCAGACAGCAGTAGGATATTTATTGCACTGCAGGTTTAGAACAGATTCCATAAAATTTATTTTAAGCATAACGACAGTAGTCCCATGCTCATACCTCATCTCTTACCGTTTACAGCATGCATGTGCAGGAGAGGGATGCGTGAAAAATGCAGGTTGTTTTTAGCACACTGAATCTTGCAGGTGAAATATTTATCCAGTGTCTGCCTCATAATCAGGAGGTCACAAGGGTAACAAATACGTTCCTGGGGAAAGGGGAAGCTTTAGAATGAGAGATGGCTATAATTAAAGTTATTAAAGGAAAAAAGTTTCAGTTATCAAGGGAGAAATGAGTCAGCAACAAGTTTAAACACCAACTGTGATCTATGGGTATTTCTCTCATCATGGTGGCTTATTTTGAGAGAGAGTGATGTCATCTGTCCACAGAAAGCAGCCTGACCCGGGAATAGGAAGACCAAATAACAGGTGTCCTGGGGACGAGGTACATCATGCTTAAGAAAATAATTATCTTGCCATGTTATTAGTTTCTGAGGTTAGAATGATTTAAGTTTTATAATTGTTGGATGTATATCATGGGCGCCCCTTTAAGTAGTTGTCACCTCCTCCCATTTTCAGTCCCTGGCAACCACTGTTTTGTTTTCTTCATTGTTTTAACTTTTCCAGAATGTTGCATACTTGGAATCATCCAGTATGTTTCCTTTTAAGCAGCTTCTTTCACTGAGCAGAATGCATTTCCAATTCATCCAGAGTGTTAATAGCATCAGCTTGTTGTGTTGCGTTGCTGAGCCCTATTCCATTCTATGGATGTCCCATAGCCTATGTACCCAGTCACCAGTTGAAGGACATTTCAGTAGTTTCCAGCTTGGGGCCATTGTGAATAAAGCTATTATAAATAGTCATGGATAGGTTTTTATGTGCATCTAAGTTTTAATTTCTCTTGGATAAATATCTAGGCCTGGGATTGCTGGCTAGCATGGTAAGTGTATGTTTAACGTATAAGAAACTGACAGACTGTTTTCTAATATGGGGGGCCATTCTGCATTTTCATCAGCAGTGCGTAAGAGTGGTAAGTGCTGTGCACGCTCACCATCACTTGGGTATTTTGGTTTTGTTTTTAATTTTAGTCATTCTAATAAGTATGCAATGGTGTATCATTGTGGGTTTAAGTTACATTTTCCTAATGACCAAATGATGTTAAGCATGAAGTTTGTATATTATATTTAATTATTCACATAATGTTCATGTTTCTATTCATATATCTCCTACATTTATTATTTAAATCATTCAAGTAGCATTGTAGATGATTTGAAACAGTGGTTTTCGAAGTGTGGTTCCCACACCCAACAGCATCAGCATCACCTGGAAACTTATTGAAAGTGCAGAGTTTCAGGTGCCGCCCCAGACCCACTAAATCTGAAACTCTGGGGATGGGGCTGAATTTTAACAAGCTCTCTAGGGGATCCTTTTGTATGCCAGAGTTTGAGAACAATTGGTTTACAGTAGTGACCCTCATCACTGTGAGCCTTCAAAGCAAAATCAGGGCTCCATCCCCACCCCCAGAGATTCAGGTTTAATTGGTATCTGGTGGGGGTCTAGGCATTGTTTTTAAGTTCCTCAGGTCATGCTAATGTACAGTCAGGGTTGAAAAAAACTAGCCTATTAAAGGTTGTTTAGGTAGGCATCCCAGAAGATAAAATCTGACCTCTAATTCCAGATCTCATACAATTGATTATCTTCTGAGAGAGACAATCCATACATTCACAGCATAGTTATAGGCACACATGTTACTCAGTAATTAACCTAAAGATTAAATTGTACTTGGTGCCCTAGTTTTAATATAGACTAACTTTATTCTACTATGTCCGAGAGCCTTATTTTTATGTTCCATGTTATACCTAGTATGCATGCATGCATTCATTCATTCATTCAACAAGTGTTTATTGAGTATGCTGGGAATACAGGAGTAAATGAAATGCGTCAGTCCCTGTGCTCATGGAGCGTATTACATTCTGATCTTTGGCACCCAGTTCACATCTACTCACTTTAACTTACGATACTTATGTGGAAATAAGGTACATTTCTTAATAGCTCTAAAACAAAGTTATCTACTCATATGCATAACTGACAGCCTTGATAGTAATCACATTTGTGTATTTGTTGTACTCAATTCAAGTACTACCCTTCAGAGTTATTCACCTTATATTTGTTAAAATTTTTATTAATCATGCTATCCTATTTTCTTGATAACTTTTTTAACTCATTTATTTAATCACCTAGGCATGTTGATAACAATGTTAAGGGTAAAGACTGTCTATGCCATGGAAGGATACTGGAATTTGGAATCAGAATATATAAGTTCAAATTCTGACTCAAGCACATAATAGTTTGTGGGTTTTCTTTTCTTTTCTTTTCTTTTAAAAATCAAATCAATGGAGTTTTATATTTTGTAAAGTATGGGTAAAGTAGTAGTAGTAGAAGTAGTAGTAGTAGTAATAATAAAAATAATGCTACCTAACCCACAAAGTTATGTAAGGATTAAATCAGATAGTTAAAAACAAAAAGTGAAAGTGTTTTATAAACTGTAGCATACTCTCCAAATATTAGTCACCTACTCTTTTTTAGCTTGCTTAAAGGCATTTACTTTAATCATCTTTACTTCAAGGAACATACATTTTATAAGTTATTAGCAGTTGGCATAAATTCTCAAGTGAAAGGAAACAAGCTCAGAGTGTTTTAGTTATTTTTTTTTTATAACATTAAGAGATTTTAGTGAAGGATAAAAGATTATTAGACTGTCAAGTAAGTAAGACATGTTCTTTCATAGACAGGGTGTGACCAAAAAAATGTTGATATGGTAACTAATAATTTTTTATTATTTTGATTACAGTATTGTAAAGAATCGTCCTATGTGTGGTGAAATATATTTATTAGGAGCAGATGTAATAGCCAGATGTGATGGAGCTGTATTTATCACCAAGTGCTGTTTGGGCCTTTAATATACCTCATATTAGGGATTTCTCTTATAGATATACACTCAATTTAATCAGAGACTCAGCTCTGCTGTTTAATGCCAGCTATTTAATTAAATATTTTTTTCTAATCACTTGAAGGCTTATTTCAAATTATATTATTTTAGTGAGTAGGCACTTTCTATATGCAGAGCACTGTGCTCAATACAAGGAACACAGGCAAGGAATTCATGTCTTGGGAGTAAGAGAAAAAGGAAACTGGTTACTTGAAATTGCAAAGCCTTAGCACTTGCTGTGCAAAATTTGAGGAAGAAATGAGAGTGTGGATTGGGGGTTAATGAAAGGTGTTGAATAGAATTTGTCACCACAAATGTAGAGTTTATTTAAAAAAATAAAATAATAAAGTTTTCAGAGTCAGATAAATCAACCAGTTTTTTTTATTGTGAGACTCCTTCGTCTTCATTATGTAGTTTGTATTTGGTTAGGATGTCAGTTCATTGAGACCAGATACTTGTATGCCTTGGTTGAGACTGTCCACCATGCCTAGAATAGTACTTGGCATGGAACCAGTGCTTCGTATATATTTGAGGAACGAATGGAACACTACACAAGGGGGTTACAACATAGGACATGGAACCTTTTTTTCCCATAGGGCAAATATTCCATGGCAGATACTTTGACACCACTAGGGACAGGGTAGATAAGGCATTGTGTCCTGGCTTGGGCAAACCTGGGCAGCAACAATACTCTAAGTACAAGTGTGGCTGCCAGTTGGCTGGAGGTGTTCCCAGATTTTCTGGCAACCTTCCTTGCCCAGTTTGACCACTGGGTGCTTACTAGTAGAAGTACCTCCTTTCTCTTTCCCTAGGGCCACTCTATGCTTTGACTTTATGTCAGTTGCATAATGCAGGACACTTACAAGTCAGACTCAAGAACTTTTCATTCCTTCCCCCCAACCAACAGTCTCAATAGCCCCATCTGTCCTGTTGTGTGGTAGCATTGATTTTCTCCCACCCCGAAGTATTAAGTTGACAATGCTTCTTACCCTTGATAGTACTAGTAGTAGCTTATTTAGGTATGTTTTACTCTGCTTCAGAACTTTATTTTACATTGTTCAAAAGCAAAATTCTTATACAAAGAGATGAGTAAGAATCTTTAGCCATTTAACAAGATATGCTATTTTGTCACATTCCTAAAAATCTCTACCAATCCCTTCCTTACCCATTTTCTTCTGTCTGCTCCCACTGCTCCTACTGCTGTTTGTGATTTTATTCTCAGCCTCCTCCGTACTTCCTGCTCCAGAGTTGCCTCCCACCAGTTTCTGCCAGAATGACTGATCATTCTAGAGTTCAGGTCTGGCCCTGGTTGTCTACCACGTGATCTTTCAGAGGCTCTGCCCAGCCCTCCTGGAATAAAAACCCTTCTAGCACTAGGCTCCTTTTCACTTACTCACCACTCTCCTCTCTGACCCTTTGATTCAGACACTTATAATTCCCCAAAAGTATTGTGTTCTCTTTCACTTCTAGACTGTCTGGTGTGCTAGTAATCTCTTTGTATAGTATTCTCTTCCTCTCTTCACTTGGTTAGGCATTTCCATCCTTCTTCCTTAACGCAGATATCACTGACTTCAGGGAGTTGTCCCCAAGACAGAGGAAGTACACACCTATAATGTGGGACCTTTCAAAATTTTAAATTTGAGAGGCATATACACTAGCAAAGATTAGGAAGATTAACATGTGAGGTGGAAGAGAAATTGGAGTCAGTTTATGGTAGCTTTGAAATATGCTAATTATTTTGTTTAACTAGTATGCAAAATGGAATCCAATACTGACATGTCCAATTCATAATCTGATATTTGAGCATGTATTAATATTATCCTTTAAAATAAAATAAAATACTCTTTGTCCACTGCATTTGGTGAGGGTTCACGCCAGCATGGACATACTATCTGAAGTATATTAACTTTCTCATCTTGACTGACTCATTTGACTTGAATAGCAAGTTTCTCCATGACCCCACCTCTAAAAATAGAAAGTATGTTATTATGTTTTCAGAATTCCAAGCTTTGAGAAGCAGGGAGCTAGTCTTTGTTTTTCCTCTGATGGCCATTGGCCTGCAGCTGAATTCTGGTAATTGCATGAGCTGGAGGCTGGAGGTCATAGTTGGAGGAGAAGAGCAGGCCTTGAAGAAGCAGAGGGTTGGGAGAAGCATGTCAGGATTGTATGTCATAAATACAAACAGTGTAGTTAACAAAATGCACCACCTATAGCTGAGGATCAAGGCTACACTTTGATAATACAATGATAATTTAAGATAACTAACCAACTGAATATTACAGGTACAGAGCATGTACCAAGACTCTTTAAAATGTTTTCCTGGCAATTGTATTTTTGGGAATCAGTTCTAATAAAATAATCCAAAATGCAAATACAAAGATATTTCTCAATGATAATAGGAAAATTTAGAATCAATAGATTTATGAAAATTGTTTAGTGAAAAAGTGAAATGTTTAAAAATTGCATTATATAATGTTAAATTTTAAAGCAATGAAAATATTGTGTATGTTTGGTGATCACTATTATTGCATAGGAAAATACTATGAGCCATGAACAGAAGTTAAAAAACAAAACAAAACAAAAAATGACACAAGACATGAAGACCAGCCAATAATCCAGTTAGATTGTAGTATATGACAGATTACAAGGGTAAGTTGAAACTAATTTATGGAGTTATTTGTTGCCTTGAATAGGACACTTTAATTTGTGAGTTAGGGGAACAATAAGTTTTTCATTAGGTGAGCCATTAGAGAATCTGATTAGATTCCTACTTTAAGAAAATAAATCTGGTTGTATGTAGGACAACTTGGGATGGGAAGAGGTCTTGTTAACAATGGTTAGTAAGTCAGGTACCAATGATATCCTGAATTATGTGGGAATTGGAAAAGAGAATGATTGCCAGAGCTGCTGTGGAGGTTAAATCTATAGAACTTGTCGATCATTTAAAACAGTAATAGTCGGGGAAGTCGGGATGGCTCAGTGGGTTGAGCGCTCACTTTGCAGCACCGGGGACCGGGGATCAAATCCCGGCCCCGGCCCGTGCGGAACTATATGCTGAACTGGGAGCTCCCCCCAGTTCAGTTCTCTCTCTGTCCCTGTCTCTGTATCTCTCTCTCTCTCTCTGTCAAAAATAAAAATAAAATCAATAAATATTTAGATTGCAATAAATAAATAAATAAATAAAACAGTAATAGTCATAGGAGAATCAGGAGTTGAAGATGGCTCTGAGGTTTCTAGTTTGAGTAACTTGGGAAAGGTGATAACCATTAAAAGTAGTAAGTAAGAGGTCTCTTGGAATAGCTGGTCTTCAGGTGGGAAGGATGACTTTCATGTCAAGTAGAATGAATTTAAGGTGTGGGTTTTGGGCATAGATCAGTGGTTGGAGCTGAGGAAAGCTTCTGTATAAGACCATGGCTGAAGAGAGGGAGACAGGCTCTTCACAAGTTCCCAAGTGATAGTTGGAGCTGTGGGAGTAGATGATCACACTAGGGGAAGAGTCCAAGAGAGTCTGAAGGACAGGAAGAAAAGAAGGAGTCACTAAGGAATGTTCCAGAGGCTGGAAGAAGGACTAAAGGGCATTTGGGCCAACAGCTTTAATGGGAGAAAGAGTCTTAGAATCATTTTCTTATTTTACTTGAATTTCCTAGTGCCCGGGATGTACAAACTTTTCGATCCTACACTGATAATTACACATATTTTTTGTATTTCAAAGTTCACAAGCTGGGGATGCCAGGATGGCTCAGCGAGTTGAGCACTCGTTAGCAGCTCCGGGGTTCGAGGACTGAATCTGGCCCCGGCCCATGTGGACCCATATGCTGAACTGGGTTGTGCCCCAGTTCGCTTCTCACTGGGGTGGGCTACTCATGTGGGAGGCCCCTGGTTCGGCTCCCACCCTGAGTGTGCTTCCTATGTGGGAGGCTCCTGGCCTGGTTCCTGCCCTACTCAGCCCTGTGCCCACCTGTGGAGTGAAACTATATTGAAAATTAATGACATACAGCTGTGGAGACTGATCTGGCCCTCCCCCTTCTCTCTGTCTCTGTGTCTGTCAAAAACAATAAAAAATAAATAGACCTACTTGTGTGGAATTTTGAATGTTTAAGAATATTTATTGCATCAATGTCAATAAAAAAGAACAATTATCGTCATCACCAAAGAAATGGTTAAAAATTATGAGCTACTTTTAATGACTCAGGTAACTTTTGTGAGTTCTGCCACTCATCTTCTAAAACCGTAAATAAGATGCAATGATTGTAAAAATAAATTACGAGCTACTATGTAACATGAAAAAAAGTGAGGAAACTCTATATGCACTGATATGGAAGGCCATTCAAAATATATTAAGTGAAAAGCAAAGTAGAACAGTGTATCTAATAGGAAAGGCACTGAGATAAAGTAGATAATGGGATTCACATATTATAAATGCCATTTAAAGACTGAGATACTGCCTTTGATTTACTAAAATAAAAATTATGATTCTTATAATCTATTATTAATTAGTCATGTTGCACACCAGCAATTGGCTTATGTTTGACAGTCAATAAAATGCATATTAATCCTTCTCCTCAAAATATTTTAAATTGTTTAAACAGAATAAACTAGAAAATAATGTTTGAAAAGCAAATTCACCTGTCAAATTTAGGAAAGGAAACTCCCCAATTTCTTCCTACCAGCTTCGCTCTTCAATAGATTCAGACATACAAGTCATAGAAAGTACCAGCTGACATCATTCAGTGGGGGTTCCTTACTTTTGTTAATTCTGGATTTCCTTGTTTCTATTTGCTTTATTCAGTATGACTAAAGGGAGCAGTACTCAATGAAAGTAAAATGATTACTTCCCTTCTAAAGTAAAATAAATATTCTTGACTTCATTTTCCAACCAAAGCACACAAACATCTGGTGACAGAAAATGAAGCCATGGCTCCACCGGAGGGAAAACCCAAAATTGCCGGCCATCTTCCCAGCACCATGTTTTCTACAGTCTTTCCACAGTATTGTCTCATGCTCTTTAATATTTGCCACTTTAAAAGAGCCTCGCTCTTTAATTAAATAATTACCTTCTTGGGAAAACACAACTCACTCCTAAATTCAGTAGGATCCTCATCTCTCTACTTACTCAAATTCTACCTCTTCTTCAAAGTCTTTGAAAACTCATTTTCTCTATGAAGCCATCACCCTCCAGTTTCAAAGATCTCTCCCTTTTCAGGTGATAATTATATGAATCACATCTCCTGGCAGTTGATCATTTGCCTCCTCTTATTTTCCTAATTCAATAGCACTCAGTTTATATTTCTCTCATGGCACTTATGATTTTGCTTTGAATTATAGTTGTTTTTAAATATCTGTTTCCCTGCTCTACTCAAAGGACTAAGTCACAGCCATCGTGTACACTTTTTGATTAAAGCCCTTGATATAGTAATATTAAACACCTGACAAATTTTGCCCATCCTATAAGAATACAACTTTTTAAAGAAAAGAATGTGCCACATTTCTGTTCCTAAACACCTAGCCCAGTGCCAGGCACAAAAGAGCCATTCAAAGAGAGTCAATAAATACTATATAAGTATACCAGTTGTTTATGTAGTATAGGCAGTTTCATATATGTTAAATTACCTCTTCAGTTGCTTCGGTATCTGAATGAACATGTCCCTGATCAAACGGATGACTCAAAAAATTGAGATGACTTCAAATACCCCTAGCTTTTGAGGGTTGCATATTGAGAAGAAAGGGTTAAACACACACACACACACACACACACACACACACACACACACACACACACACAGAGCCAGTGTTGTTTCAGTAGTTAAAAATTGATATTGTGGTGGACTGAAAACCTGGCCACAATACTTTCTATCTCTTTGCATCAAGACGCGGAGTCTATTCTCCCAGCCCTTGAATCTGAGCTACCTTTTGATGGCTTTGATCGATAAAGTCTGGCAAAAGTTACCCTGTGTAATTTCCAAGCTGAGGCCTCAAGAGACCTCTTGAGGCTCTTACCTCCCTTGTGCCACTATGTGAACAAACCTGAACTAGTCTGATGGAGAATGAGACCACATGGAGCGGGAGAAAGCTGTCCCACCTGAGGGTGCCCTAGACCAAGGAAAGTCCTGGCCGCTGACCACAGCTGTGTAAGTGAGCCGGCTGGACCAGCAGAACCACCACCCAGCTCCACTCAGCCCAAAGGCCAGCCATGCGAACGGTGGTCGTTTTCAGTTACTAAGTTTTGGGGTGGTTTGTTCCACTACACAAGCTCACTGGGAAAGCTGGAAACTCACCACCATTCAAGTTTAACACAGAACCCTTATATGGAGTCACCATACTAATTTCTACTGCACAGCAAGGTTTGAACTTGATAGCCAATGAAAATCATTGCTAAACATTTATGTCTATTTTAAAATAATCTTAAAATTCTAACTATGATTGAATAAAATATTCTAATTATGACTAAAGCACAATTTCTAAATAAGAAGTAATTGCTAGCTTTTTGAGTGATTAAAAAGACCTATTATCAAATAAATGAGTGCACTTCATTTCTATCCGCTATGCATCAGAATTTTTCCTTAACTACACAACGTGTTTCTTGATTGAAGTCAAGTGTGATCTCTACTCTTCATTGCTTCAAATACTCACATCTGGGAGGGTCAAAATAAGCAGTGAAACAAATGCTTTTTTAAATTAAATTTATTGGGGTGACACTGGTTAATAAAATTATATAGGTCTCAGGTGCACAATTCTATAATGCACCATCTATATATTGCATTGTGTGTTCACCAACCAAAGTCAAATCTCCTCCATCACCATATATTTGACCCACTTTACCTGATTCTATCTCCTCTCTCCCACTTTACCATCTGGTAACCACTAAACTATTGTCTGTATCTATAAGTTTTTGCTTATTTATCTTGTTCATTTGTTGCTTTCAGTTTTGTATCCCACACGTGAGTGAGAACCGAACTGGTGGCACAACCCAGTTCAGCATATGGGTCCGCTTGGGCTGGGGCCAGATTCAGTCCTCGGACCCCTGAGCTGCAAATGAGTGCTCAACCCACTGAGCCACCCTGGCATCCCTAGCTTGCGAACTTTGAAATACAAAAATTATGCATAATTATCAGTGTAGGATCGAAAAGTTTGTACATCCCGGGCACTAGGAAATTCAAGTAAAATAAGAAAATGATTCGAAGACTCTCTCCCATTAAAGTTGTTGTCTCAAGTGCCCCTTACTCCTCCTTCCAGCCTCTGGAACATTCCTTAGTGCCTCCCCTACACAAGCAGGTCTATCTCTGTAAGATTAATGATGGTGAAATTGCTGAGTTAAAGCATATGTGAAATTTTGAATTGTACTATGGAGCACGAATTGCCCTCCATAAAGATTATATTAAATTTCCATCAATCATGTATAGGAAAGCCCATTTTCTACATACTGGTCAACTCAGGTGTTAAACCCTTTTGGTCTTTACCAATTACATGTCCCAGACAAGCTGCTCTTATTCTATTTTATATTTTTTGTTATTTAGAATATTTCCCTCTATCTCCCTTTTAAAGATTTATTTTTATTGTTTGAGAGAGAGAGAGAGAGAGAGAGAGAGAGAGAGAGAGAGAGAGAGAGAGATACACCGACAGAGAGAATGGGGAGGGCCCCGAACAGTCTCCATAGTTGTACATCATTGGTTTTTCCACATAGTTTCATTCCACAGGTGGGTGCAGGGCTGCACAGGGCAGGAACTGGGCCGGGGTCTTGCCCCGGTGAGAACTGAACTGGGGGCACTCCCCAGTTCAGCATATGGGTCCGCACAGGCTGGGGCCGTGACTCGATCCTCAATCCCCAGGGCTGCAAAGTGAGCACTTAACCCACTGAGCCATCTCGGCTTCCCCACCTCTATCTCCCTTTTGTTATTAGCTCTCTGCCATTTTGGATAATCTGATATTTTCATTAACTATATTTCTTAAACTTAAAGAGCAGTTCTAGTTTCTGATGTTCTGTGCCATTGGCACGTAGGTACTTGTCAGACCATGTAGCCCAAGTTTTGATGTGAAACATATGGTCATTCTATTACGCATTTTTGTATCGTTTCTTTCCTCAGTTACTCACATGTCATAGTGTTCTGAATGTTTATGGATTGGTTACCCTAAATGGGCAGAATCAATCTTTATGTAATTTTAAAGACGAGAGGGCTATTGCTCTCTAAATATTTTATACTATGTCCTGCCTGTGTCTTAAATATTTTAATTACCTTATCAGTATCTGTTACTGTATGAATCCTTCTCAGTGCTCAGATCAGCCGATTTGCTACTGACTTTTTTTACCTTGTTAGAGATGCCAACACAAATTCACTTGAAGATACCAGTAAGATTTTGTGACTTGTTTCCTAATAGCTCTAGACAGAGCCTTTCTGGGTCTGCTGTTAGAGCTGCGTGAGTCAGCTGGGAAGAATCTTATGAAAGATGTCATTCTCGGGTAATGAGGAAGCTCAGGGACTTGGTTGAGCTGACAGGGTGCCCCCACGGAGCTGAGGCCATGGGAGCCAGGCAGGGAGGCCAAGTTCATAACCAGGTCATTATGTGCACCTCTGCAGAAAACAAGGCAAGGAGTAGAGTGGGCAGGGAAGCCCTTAGCCACACTGAAGTTTGAGGGGAGGGGACATTCAGGTAAGTGGTCAGATATCAAACCATTGAAAGACATTACCAGAGTATGAATTAGTTTGACATCTTAGTTTGTAAATTGAGGGGGTTGATGAGTTGAAGAGTCAGGCTCAGAAGTACTGACTCCCAGGATCTAAAAAGCTCCTTTATTAAAGTAACTTATTTCAGCCATGGGATAGGAGAGGTCCACTGTATATGGCTGTACGGTTAACCTGTGTTCTGATCACCAAGCCGAGTACTATTGTGCCTGGAAGAAAGTGCATCTTCTAATTCGTCTGGTAATTCAAGTGCTCAGGGTAGGCGAGCAGAGGCTTTGCTCCACTTACCTCATGTCATGGACTTAATGTTGTAAAGAACGTTCTGTAATCTGTTAAAAAACATCTTAAGATCAATGTGTAATAACGTTTTCTGATCCAAAATTTGCATTTAGCAATAAATGAAAACAACTGATCATAGTTCATTTCCCTGTTGTAAAATAAGAACAGGAAAGGAAAAAACTTATTTGGCTTTGAAAGAATAGACCCCTTTATAAAAGAGAAATCTTGAACACTTGTGTTCGTTTTTCTTCTTAAGCTTTTAATGTTCACCATATGATTTTCCTTTGAGGACACTGAAAGCAAAGTGAATCAGGCCATAGAGAAATACCTTTTTAACCTTCACAAGGTTATCTGCATCTCAACAGCATCCATGAAGCTAGTCATGTTTAATTGTATTCTCATTTGGCCAAAGGGTTAGTCATTCTGAAATGTGATTTGAATGCCCATATCCTTTATACATATGAGCTTCTCTCTGGTATTTTAATAAATACACATTTATGGAGTGATTTGGTGTCATAAATGTAGAGTCTACATAAGGTACTCATCCTTTCCCTCCTCTCACCCCCACACTCACCCCAGCCCCTGCCTAATCTCTCTATCTCTCTCTCTCTCTTCGAAATCACACATAGGCCTAGAGGTCTACAAGCCACATTAGCCTGAATGTGAGTTTTGTTTGGCTCACACAGTGTTGGGATTTGTTGTTTTTAAATGCATTTTTATAAAGTTGTGCTTCTCAGTCACTCATCTGACCATTCCTTTTTGTTTTCTATCTGGTGCACGTGAACTGTCTTTCTCTGGTTGGCATTCATGTTTGCAGTTCTCCCATTTTACACTTAGGTCACCCTGTGAACATAGAATTAAGGCAGGAAGTTAGAAGGTAGAATAAAATTCTACCCCTAAGAGCCTTATAAAGAAGCATTTTACATTGAATAATGAACTCTTTTATTTCTAGCTTTAAGAAATATTTTTGAATATTATCATTCCATACCATTATTATTTCCCCAAGTACTCTTCATGTTTAATTACTATTAGGCTGGGCTGGGCCTTACAGCAAGATAAATACAAGGTTGGTAGACAGAATTAGGAAACTGTATCAAGGTTTAGAGTATCAGGGGTCAGCAGGAAGCCAGTCCCTTCCAACCCAAATACACACAAACAGTGAGGTCAAGACAAGTCATAAGTCACAACAAATAGACAGACTGGGGAGCAGTCGTGCCCAGGGCTATCAGAACAAGAGAGCCCAGAACCTGAGCCTCGAGAATTAGGACGTACCTGAACAGTAAAGCAATGAGATCAGAATCGGCAGGAAAGGGTGCTGAGTGGTGGGGCCTCAGGGTCCAGACAAGGGGGTTCACTGACCCGGATAAGGTGAGGGCCACTGGGGAGTCCGCAGGAGAGAAAGGAGTTTGCTGTCAAGCAGCCTCCTTTGCTTAGATTTTTCTTTTTAATGAATAGACTGTGTTTTTTAGAACAGTTTTAAGTTTACAGAAAAATTGAGCACATAGTGCAGAGGTTTCTGATATGCTCCCTGCCCCCAATTCTCCTATTTTTAACATCTTGCATATTAGTGTGGTGTATCTGTTACTGTTGATGAACCAACATTAATACTGTATTAACTGGTGTCAGTCATTTACATTAGAGTTCACTCTTTGTATTATACTGTTCTATGGGGTTTGTTTGTGGTAAAACATATATAACATGAAATTTATCATTTCAGCACATATAGTGCAGTGGCCTTAAGTGCAGTCACATTGTTGTGTAGCCGTCAGCACCCTCCCTTCAGGCATGTTTCCATCCTCCCACACGGGAACTCCACCTCGTCGCCCCTCTTCCCCTCAGCCCCAGGCGACCGCTGCTCTACTTTCTATTTCAATCTATTTGACTGTCACACTTCACATACCTCATGTAAGTGGAATTATACAATATTCGTCCTTTTACGTCTGTCTTATTTCACTTCACGCAGGTCTTTAAGGTTTGTGCATGTTGTAGCATGTATCAGAAAGTCATTTCTTTTTAAGGCTGAATATTGTCCCATTGTATGTATATACCACATTTTGTTTATCCATTTACCTGTCAGTAGACACCTGGGTTGCATTCACCTCTTGATTATAATGCTGCTAGTGAACATGGGTATACAAATCTATGTTCAAGTCCCTGCTTTCAGTTCTTTATACCCAGAAGTGGAATTACTGGATCAAATGGTCTATGGGTTTTTAAAAATGCATATATCCACCATGATGATATAGATAGAGAATAGTTTCACTGCCCTAAAAAAAAACAAAAAAACAAACAAACAAAACACTTATGCTTCAACTATTCATCCCTCCTCATCTTTGCTTCTGCTTAGACTTTAATATGTTCCTTCTGTGAAGATTTAGCTACTGATTATATTCCTCTAATCTAAAACTTTCAAGTCAAGATGAATAAGACCCCTGAACTATCAGTAGAGTTAGTGAAATCAGTTATAGTCCCTTAGGCCTTCAGATTCTGAAAGTTATCTATACAATAAATATAGATAACTAATGCAGAACTTTAGAGTACAATGGGTTTCAAATAAGATGTTGGTGGGTATACAGTTATGTATTCTACCCATTTATTCCACAAAGATTTATTAAGCACCTACTATGCGCCAAGCCCTGTGCTAGATGCTTCCCATAGAATTAAAGATTCCATGCAACCACATTAGAGACTATTTAGGAGCTTGCACCTTTTGCACCACCATGGTGCACCTTCCACAGTTCATCTCCAGGAGCTGTGTATTTTAACAGATGTGTATTCTATAACTACACTTGTACTAGGCTTTCCTAGTTCATCGAAAACAGCTTTTGAACCTCCATTATAATTTTCAGGGAGCCCTGATGATCTAGGGATCTTGAAAAGAGAACTGCTCAGTTTTTTTGTTTTTTTTTTTTAATTCAGAGCATGGGTCTTGGACTGGGCTGGTGGGTGTGACTCCGGCGTGCCCAGTTCTGTCATTACAGCCGTGCTGAGGTACTCACTGTCTTCCAGTCTCGCTGGGCTCAGATTACCACTGCTCCATCTTCTCCAGTTGCTTGCTGACCTAGCCCTTTCCACTCCACTTCCTTTGTGCTGGTGGCCATGTACATGTAAAAAACACATTGTACTAGGGTGGAACATGAAGGCAAGGCTGCCGATTCTCAGGAGACCTTGTCCATTGAAGCCTTGATCTCTGCAAATTTTGCCTATTCTTCCCCATCAGTGCGAGCATTCACCTTCCGATATTTTGCTTATGAATATTCATACATGTTCTGCATACTGTTACTATGTACATTATTAGTGAAACCTAATTTTTCTTGATAAAAGTTAATTATCAATAGAAGTTTTAAGATTTTGCATACACTCAGAGGTGTGTGCATCCTATTTGCAAAACCTGTGCTAGGATATCAAGCTTTAATAATTTTTTCACTGAGCAAAATATCAAACCAGTTTTTATAGGTAATTCTGAGGAGTCTAACAGCTATAAACAGATGAGTGGATTTAAATAAGGGAAAGTCTTGGCATCTATTTTAAATTCACTGTGATATCCTCAAATATAAGAACTCCATGTGCATTTGGAATAGAAAGCATATCCTGAAAAATTGAGAAAAATTTTTTTAGGTCAATCCAAATTTAGCCATTCAGTTCCTATACCCCATATTTTCTGAATACCTTCATAGTGTTCACATTACTACATTACCAGCCTCTGACCAGGCAGTGGACATGATATTATTAAAAAATTCCATGTGGTATCTGTACTCCACATTTTCTGTTTTTACTAGAATTTTAAAAAACAACAATCCACTAGAGGTACTTTAATGGTACAAACTTTTAAATGGATCATTAATACTACACTCTACCTATTTGCTATTCAGGCCCAGGGAGGGTAGATAGCTAGAAAGAGCTGGAAAAATAGCCTAATTTGCATTTAGTATTCCCAGTATTCCAAAGCCTGGATGTAAATGAAAGATGAGCTTTTCTGCTTAATTTATTCGGCTGGATTGCTGTGCCTAATGGCGACATATATACCATAAACACTGCGAAGAAGCAACCATGGAAACACTTGTTTTCTTGTTGGGCTAAATTTACTCTGAGTTGAATATTAACACAGTGCCTGGCAGTACTTTAAAAGCAAAAATAGCTTCAGCGTGACTCACTCTGAGTCATTAACTGCTGGAGCTGCTATACTGCCTAGAGCTTGACATTGAACAAGTTGGCAGCCTGTGTTGCTACATTTTTTCTAGGAACTCTGAACACATTTCATTCTTGTGAATTCGCTTGTGCAATGATATTAAATAGAGTAATATGTTTATTTTGTTTCAAAGTCAAATGAATTTGAGAATGGTGAAACTGAAGTATTTTTCTTGGGCTTTCTGGAAGAGCTAGATTCTCAGAATTCTCCTGTGGTTAAAAGGCTTACTTTATAAAGAATTAATAAAATGTCACAGAGGTTTTGTTTTAGAAGCTTGGGCTTTTCTAATAAAAAACATCATACTTTTTAAAAAAATCATTGTAAAGACGAGCCTAGCAATAGTACCAACCAGGATTCATTAATTTTCTCATAAACTGACAAGAAAGATTGTACCATTCAAAAAGCTTTTTTCTTTTTTTTTCTTTCGTTTCTTTTTTTTTTAATATGGCAAGACATGCAACGTAGCCTGCCTTATAGTTAAGTTGGGTGTATGACTTGTAAACTTCTCTCTTGTTATTAAAGGTTACGTTATATCATGAGAAGTTCATTGGTTTTGAAAGGCAGGCCAAACCTACCCACTAGACTTCTTATTGGCCCTTTAAGTGTATTGCATGCCTTCCCCTGAGTAACCCGTGTGGCTGAGGAGGGAGTGAGTAGCTTGTTGGCTGACTAGGAAAACCTCTGAAGGACTAGTTGATCTCATCTGGGTTGGGGTCAGGAATGGCTGAGTCTAAAACTGTATATATGAGAATGGTTTTCCCTTGATGTTGCAATCTTTATTTTAACATGTTTTTGTGTTTAGTTTTCAGAGTTGCCTAACAATTTAATTTCAACTGAGGCTTAGTTTCAGCTCTTTTATTATAAACTGTAGGGAACATGATTTAAAAAAAAAAAAAAAAAAGGATTTAAAGGCACTATCAGGTTACCTTACAATTTCAATGATTTGTACAGAAAGAGTTTTCCTGTGACAGCCTAAAACCAAAATGAGCCTAATCCAATGCTTGATACTATTTTGAAATTGTTTTACCATAAAATTCTTTCATTAGAAGATGTAACTCTGGCAGAGAATTTCGACATAGTTGCATAAATTGTGTTTCATATTACAACTTGTTCTCTTCTTGACTTCATTGAAATTAATAAAAGGACTCTTTCAGAAGGATCTGGTGAGTTAGCATCATAATTTAAAAAGAAAAAAAAAAAGTGAAGAACTTACTCATAATGTATCTGGTGTTGCTAAGTTTTCAAAGTTAGCCATCTCAACCACACCCAAGAGCCCTTTCAGATGACTGACATCCACTTATTCATTTATGCTGGCTCGGATTTTGTTTCCCAATAAAGTAAAAAATAAAAGAGCTGAGATTGATATGAATTTTCCCTGAGATATATGATGATTTCATAAGAAGCTAACATTTGGAAGTTGAATTGCTGCCAAGTCTTGAGTGTAATATGTAGTTCCTTGTTCTGTGGTTAAAGAGATTCTTTAGAGCAGAGCTTTCTGACTTGGGCCCTTTGGGTGCTAAAAACATCCCCAAGGTGCTTTTTATATCCCAAAGGGGTGTTGTCACTCTGCCCTAGACCTAGAGGTGAGAATACCAGGCTTACTATTCCCTGTGCTGTGGTCACTCAGACCCTTGCTACCACATCCTGGAGGCAAATGAATGAGTTATTTGTATGGCCTAAAAAGTAACGCAACAAGATTTAGTCA
>PVKE010014200.1:0-35333 GCA_004027555.1 Craseonycteris thonglongyai | reverse complement strand
AGGCCCTGACCCAGGTGGACCCATATGCTGAAGTGGGGTGTGCCCCCAGTTCATTTCTTGCCGGGGCCTATGCAGGAGGCTCCGGCACCAGTTCCTGTCCTGTGCAACCCCGTGCGCACCTGTGGAGTGAAACTATATGGAAAACTAATGCTGTCAACTATGGAGACTGCTCTGGGCCCTCCCCCTTCTCTCTGTCTCTCTCTGTCTCTCTGTCAAAAAACAATAAGAATAAATCTAAAAAAAAAAAAAAGCATGCCAGCCCTGATTTGATTTTCAGCACACAGCTGGCAGGGTGCTCTGTTCTGGGTGTCTCTGCCGCTAGTGGTCCAATGCTCCCCAAACAACTAAGCCTTGTGCTCCCTGACCTGGTATGGCCCCCTTATGACCTGTTTCTGCTGAGTCCCCATCCACATAAGCAGGTTCTGACAGGAACCAGAAGTTACTTCTTCCAGGAGTGTTCCATTTTGATGCAGAGGTGAACGCAATGATCTACTCTCCAACTGATGTATTTGCTGTAAAATTCAGACATTTGCAACAAGCCTGTGAAGAAAAAGCTGTGGAGATGAACACATTTCTGGGAACTCTCTAATCATTTCACGTAGGCAGCTAACTGTCTTCTTGGCAAGCCAGTCCGACTGAGATGAAAGGTCTTTAATTTGTGTAGTTTGTAGAAAATATTTACCAGGAAACTTTCAGTTCACATCCCAAGGAGCTTCCAGGTAATTTAGAAGTGCTAGCCTTCTAATGTGAACTCAGTATTCTAGCAAAGAAAAGACAAGGGCTAGTGCTTCCTGAAAGTCAGCTTCAACTAATTAATACACAGTCACTAACTTCAATGAGGAAAGCAGGCAGGGGGTAAAAAGTGTCGCCTCAGGGACACTTGTCAAATGGATAATTCAAAAAAGTCATTCCTTTTGAGCTTGGAGTCATTAACTCCTCTAGTAACCAACTGTGAGAGTTATGTTTGAGCTTGTCTGGAAAATTACTTTGAAAAAGGAACAGACAAGGGGCTGCTAACTTGGCTGCCAGTTTATTTACACGTCTTAAACAGGAAGCTGCATATACTTGTTTGAAGATCCATTTGGAATACTACTGGTCCTCTCCAGCATCTGTGTTAGAATCAGCACCTGCTACGGTGTGGGTCAGGCTTACAGACCCTAAAGTAACTCATTCCTTTTTTTTTTTTTTTTAATTTAGGGGAGTAATATTCATATACTTGTTCTTATATCCTCAGTCATTTGAACATAGGAACTCAAAGGAAAACTCTTGTAGGACAGATTAGAATCTAGTACCTTGTGCAAAGCGTGGCAGCACATGGAAGCTCTGTCAGTTCTCTTGGTTCTTATTCTTGTTGATGAATATGTGGAAGGGAGAGGGAATACCAACTATCAGAGAGGCGGGTAGGGCATATTAGTTTGCTAGGGCTTCTGTAACAAAGAACTAGAGGCAGGGTGACTTGAACAACAGAGATGTATTGTGTCACATACTGAAGGCTGCTAAGTCTAAAATCAAGGTGTTGGTGTAGGTTGGTTCCGCTGATGGCTGGGAGGGAGCAATGTATTCCAGACTTTTCTCCTTGGCTTGTCGATGGCCATGTTCTTCCTATGTCTTCTGTTTATGAGTGTCTCAGTGTTCAAATTTCCTCTTTTTTATAAGGACACCAGTCCTATTGAATTAGGACCCACTATAACGACCTCATTTTAACTTGACCCCCTCTGTAAAATCCCTATGCCCAAATAAAGTCCCATTCTGAGGTATTGGGTATTAGGACTTCAAGATATGAATGTTGGGGGGGACAAAATTCAATCCACAATGGGTGGGAAGCGGGACGTTGCGTGAGAACCTGGCTAAGAACCACCCGTTGCTCTAAGGGCACTGATCCCTAGTGGCCTCACTGATGCACTTTGTATAATAACAAATGTTTTCAGTGTCTCAAAAACACCTCCTAGAAGCAGTCAGATTAAGTTTACTGTGTTCTATTAACTAAAGCGCAAACATGGTTAGTATCTTTTGGAAAGATTTTTACCAAAAGGTGTCAAGAGTGAAAGAGCCCAGTATCTGAAGGACCATTATTTTAACTACCAGAGACATTAGCTGATAGATCAATGCCCCATTCACTGATTGTTTTTTTCTGCAGTCCAATGCTCTACCCCTGAGCTCTACCCCCTGCTTGATTTTTCCTTCTGAACAACTGAGGTTCCCGTGCTGTGGCCTATTTCATTCTCACCCAGAGGATGCCTAGGACAATGTGTCTTCAGCATTGAATAACGGAAGGCAATTTTAATGTGATACTTTGTGAAGATGTCACCCTTTGGGACTGGTTATCTGCTCTTAGTATTTGGCTTACTTGTGCATATCCTTTCACCTCTCTTGTGTTTCTCTTTTCTTGTCTGTGACATACCTGTTTCATAGGCTTGGAGGATAATGCAGGTAAGTTCCTAATTTGGGACCCGACACATAGTAAATGCTCAAAAATGGTAGTTGCTCCTATTTTATTATTATAATTTGTATCATTCAATGCAAAGATTGTGGATCAGGGGCAGTGATGCAGCGTCCTTAGGCTGAGAGCAACTGGGGAGGAGAGCTTTCTGAATGAGAGAGAGGCTTTTGAAGCAGGGTGATGCTGAGAGGGAAACCATAAAGGTGTGTGTTATGTCCCACACTCCCAATATCCCACACATCTCCATAAACTGCAAAAGTCACAGTATCATTGATATGACTGGATTTCCTGTGGAAGTTGGCATGAAGTGGAGCTTGGCAGGAAACAAGGTAGAGAGAAAAAGTCAGAAGGGAGCAAAGACAGATGAATCTACGAGTAAATAAGATCTGAAACTCACAGAGTATTAATCCCTTAAATCACTTCTAAGAAGTGAACAATGAGTGAGTGAAACACATTATTTAAGAGATGATTTATCTGTTGATATAACATCAGAAAACTCTCTCCAGTCATCACGTCGCTTTCAACATGGTTCACTATACTTTATCCCTTACTTAATTACCAATTTCCTTTCCTACAGCCCATTTTCTTGGCCTTGCTTTGGTTCTCTTCGTTGTTTGGTCACAGGTTTTCCATTCATATAGTAAATCTCTCTGTGCAACTTCCTCTCATACAGTGTATGCAATTGTATCTGTTGCTTTCTCTGTATTTCTGGATATTTTTAATCATTTATGGTCCAATCGGGAGACACTACTTTGTTAAAGCCATCCACCTTAATCAGTAGACAATTCAGAAAGATCCAGTCTTCCTCTATACCGTTTTTTCCAGCCTCATTTACCATCATTCCTTACAACAACCCCTCTAATCAGGGCAGATAAGTGACTGACACTCTTCCAGAGGGCCTATTTTTCATGTTTTGTCCCCCAGGAAGAATGCGATTTAGCTCTAGGTCTTGCTCGCCTTTTCTCACCACTTCCCACCCAATGCACACACATAAAACCTGGAGTTTCCAAGGTCAGCTCAAAAAACACTGCTCCCACTCTACCAAGAAACAATTCCATTGGTTCCTCCATGGAACTTTCTTCAGATGCCATCACACACCTCACCGAACAGTACTTTGAATTGTGTTGTGTGTTTTTTTTAAGATTTATTTTATTGTTTTTGACAAGAGACAGAGACAGAGAAGAGGGAGGGCCCAGAGCAGTCTCCATAGTTTTACATCATCAGTCTTTGACATGGTTTCGTTCCACACAGGTGGTTGAGCATATGGGTCTGCACACGGGCCGGAGCTGGGATTTGATCCTTGGTCCCTGAGGCCACAAAGCAAGCGCTTAACCCACTGAGTCATCCTGGTTTCTCCCAGTTGTTTTAACTATGTGCATTGCTGTAATTCTCTTCCCAGAGCCTTGCTCCCGGCCTGACATAGACAGAATCTCAATACAGTTTTTAATGAAGGGGTAAATGAATGAATAGGAGTGTAGCATAATAAGGAGAATCCAAGACATCAGATAATCCAAAAATAATCTATATGTGACTTTGGAATGTATTTATACATACATTCAGATAACATCAAACACAAAACTTCAAACACAGCAGTGAAGCCAGCCTGTGCAGATTCCAGCTGGGTGGGGTGGGCTGGGAAAAGGGTGGGACTCCTAATGGGAAAGGAGGCACCCACTCACCAGCCAACACCCCAGCCCCAGCCTCTGTGGCTTATCTAGAAATCAGAGAGACTCCACATGGTTTAGATCTCAGGGGTACAGGACTAAGTCATTAATACCTGATTGTAACGCCTTTGGAAGGCAACGTGCTGCATAAATGCTAAATTCCAGTAGCAAAAATAATCACCTTTTGTAATCTTCTTTAAAGATGTAAATGGCATACTCTTTTTAATCTAAAGTGGGTTCAAGAAACAGCACTAAGTTTAACAGGGGGGTGCACCAAATGATCCTGCAATCTCATTCAGTGCTCTACAGTCAATTACAGTGCTGACCATCAGCCCTGAAAACAAATTACAGTAGGAACTAATGACAGGGAACCGAAAAATTACTTGGAAACAAAATTGTCAGCGAAGACCATTCAAATATAGCTGTAAACAGCTTAAATAACACAATCACACAGTGGCATATGCCCCAAAGGACAAGAAGATGTAAAACACACTCAGGGCCCCAAATCAGTCTTCCAAGTGATTATGTACGTCGTTTTTAAGTTTCACCTTTCTGGGTCATTCTGTATGTGAGGGAGAGCCAAGTGCCCTTGAACAGTCTGCTGTTTGGTAAATGTTATCCTGGTTCCTGGGTATATTCTGGATAAGTCTGCTTTTCCCTTTCCTTTGCATTTTTTGTTATCTTTGGCATTCGTTTTTTAAAAACATGCGCCTCAGTTGTAGCAAATTCACTAAAGCAAACAACCTTAAAACTTTCCAAACAGCCCGACTGTTGTGATCCTGCGGCAGCCCAGATTCTGTGCAACGTATCTCCCAGGGCTTAGGGGCTTGCAGAGGTCCTGGCCGAAGAGTTTCTTGTTAGCTAGAATAGAAACTGGCATTTACATATCTCAACTTTAATTCCCTGGAGACTGCTGCAGCTCAAGTCTGTGATAAGCAAGTGAGGGGGACAGAGTATACAGGGGAAAAGGCGGGGATGGAGAAGAGTAAGAAGGGGGCAAAAGGACACACTGCAAGCCTTGAAACTGAAACATGTTCTTTTACTGTTTCATTAGTAACAGAGCAAAAAGAGAAATTTGAGAAAGAGAATTGCTTCAATAAATTTGCCACTTTTTCTCAGAAAAGCTCAAGTATAGCTCCTTATTTGTTGCCTGTAGTAGAGTGAGCAATTCACGTGTGTGTATAACAAAACAGGTATGTGTGTGTGTATATATATATATATATATATATATATATATATATATTGTTTTTGACAGAGACAGAGAGAAACAGAGACAGAGAGAGACAGAGAGAAGGAGAGGGCCCAGAGCAGTCTCCATAGTTGTGCATCATCAGTTTTCGACATGGTTTGGTTCCACACAGGTGGGTGGGGGCCGTGTAGGGCAGGAACTGGGCTGGGGGCCTCCCACATGGGATGCACGCCTCCTCAGCCAGGGGTCGAACTGGGGGGCAAGAACCAAACTGGGGGCCTCCAGTATGGGAAGCACATCCGAGTTCAGCATATGGGTCCGTATGGGCCGGGGCCAGGATTCAATCCTCGGTCTCTGGGGCTGCAAAGCGAACTCTTTTTTTTTTTTTTAAATACCACTTTTTTAAAATATATTTTTATTTATTTATTTATTTTTGACAGAGAGAGAGAGAGAGAGAGAGAGAGAGAGAGAGAGAACTGAACTGGAGGAGCTCCCAGTTCAGCATATGGTTCCACACGGGCCGGGGCCGGGATTCGATCCTCAGTCCCCGGCGCTGCAAAGTGAGCGCTTAACCCACTGAGCCATCCCGGCTTCCCCTGCAAAGCGAACTCTTAACACGCTGAGCCATCCTGGCTTCCACCCCCAACAAAAAAATATATGTATTTTAAAAAGAAACTGTATTAAGTGGAATTCTTTCTAAAATGTATATTCCACATGCTTCTTTGACTACACAGCGTCCCAAGAAGGCTAAGTTTCTTGCTATTAAGGACTCCAATGTCATGATTAGAGCCAACTGCCATAGAGAATTCTGGAATATAATTATGTGTGGCACTCAATATTAAATCATTTTCAAAATGTTGTGGTCCACTTTGAGGTGGTGTTCTCTGCCTCGGGACCTTACTGTCAGCCTGGCAGATGTCACTTTTTGCAACCCCATCTCCTTTTCAATTTCCTGCTTCTCGTGTGCTATGGCCTGAACTTTCTAGCTTGTTAGAATTGTGGCAAGAATGAACCTAACGAGCTTTTAGTAGGAGCCTAGGAGTAAAGCGTGCCGGCTTTGACATTCCCTTTGCTTGCTAAGATCCTTCCACTCTTTACCTTTACCTGTTTCTTGATCATATTCCAGAGATTTGAGCTAACTATCTGAACAAGACCACTGAACTGAATAAAAGGTGAATTTATAGCATAGAATTGATGCATCTGTTAGAGAGTTACATGAGATGCTCAGCTTACACATAACTTTATTTCAGTGCCTTGGCTCTTAATTTCATATTTTCCAAATGATACAATATGTTAAAATCATATTTATTTTAAT
The DNA here is from genome assembly GCA_004027555.1 of Craseonycteris thonglongyai. Classification (NCBI taxonomy): domain Eukaryota; kingdom Metazoa; phylum Chordata; class Mammalia; order Chiroptera; family Craseonycteridae; genus Craseonycteris; species Craseonycteris thonglongyai. The sequence continues at coordinate 28,725 of PVKE010014200.1, read as the reverse complement.
TAATTTAATTTGTAAAATTTCCACAAACAGAATAAATGTAATTCTATTATAAAGAATGTTCTATACACAGGAAAATAAAATAACCAAAAAACCCCAAAAAACCCACAGTCTTGTTACTCTACCACTGCCGCACTTAGTACTTACTTAGGTGTACATTTTTTGATATTTTTCCTATACATGCTTTTCCTAAACATGGTTATACTGCCATCTTCTACAAAAGTTTATATCCTGCTTTTAAAATGCACTATCTTGCAACTATTTTCCGCACTGCTATATATCTCTATGGCCATCCTTTTAATAACTACAGAATATTCCACTGAGTAGCTATTAATCATTTACTGAACTCTTTTGTTATTATTGGAACTTTAGATTATTTTCAAATTTTTACTGTTATAATAACCCTGCAATGAGTATCTTCCTGAGCATAGCTTGTGTTCTCTTGATTGAATGGTCTTGGGAGTATATCCTTAGATATCTCAGAAGTGGGATTGCACTGAAAAGACTGGGACAGTTTAGAACCAAGTCTTAGAAGAGGAGGATTATGGACGGGTATTGGTAGTCATAGACAGAACCAGGAGCAGTTCTGAAACCAGTTGGCGTGACTCCCAGAGATGAGAGGTACTCAGCTAGGGAAATGTTTCACGGTTCTACTGCTGCCTTCCCATGTGCATGCTCTGCTTTGCTGTGGTAACTTAAGACTTGGCAATGTTCTAAATGAGATACTATGAGAAGTGTACATGCATCATCATTGAAATATGGCAGAGCTATGGGAAAATCTGTGTCATGGTGGCAGTATACCTGTTTTGAGTCATTCTTGGGAGGGAAAAAGAAAAGAACTAGCCTGAGAGAATCCTTAGAAAAGTCTTCATCCAGAAAGGATTTTTGCCTAAAGGCCAATGAGCGATTGCTTTATACTTCTCTCTTTACTGGAGGTCAAGTCATACAAACACATTGAGTGATTGTGGCAAGTAACAGAAGCCTCAAATCAAAGCCTAAACAGGAAGAGGTTTGTTATTGCGCTTGACAAAAAACCAGAAATAATAATATTAATAATTCTTAATTTAAGAAATAACTGGAGCCAAGTCCCAAGTATTTTTCTACGCTCTTAACATGTATTTAATAACTCATTTACTCCTTTGTATAAGCCTCATGATGTGTTTGCAACTTGTAATGAAGCAACTGAAGCAAGAGGAGTTTAATAATTTGCTAAGAGTTACACAAATATTAGGTGTACCCTAATAGGTGGATGATCCACAATCCCAAGCTTGTCCAACCTGCGGCCTTCAGGCCACCTGTTGCCCTGAACTACTTTGAAGGTAGCCCAACACAAATTCATAAAGTTTCTTAAAACTTTACAAGATTTTTTTGCAATTTTTTTTTTGTTAGCTCATCAGCTATTGTTAGTGTCTGTGTATTTTATGTGCAGCCCAAAACAATTCTTCTTCCAATGTGGCCCCAGGAAGGCAAAAGGTTGGACACCCCTGATATAAACCCAAGGCATCCTGCTCCAGATTCTATTCTTTTAACTATTATAATAAGGCTGTTTCCAGATAGTTAATTTAGTGGTTCCATAACTGTAGAAAGAATGGGAAAATAACAGTTCACCCATACTGATTGGCTTACAACTGGTGGTCATTGTGATTGGTTGGTACCTGTAGTGTGCTACATTTAAACATTAGGTATATCCCTCTTGGACCTAGGTAATATCAAGCTTTCAACTTTGCCCTTTTTATCACATCAACAGTATCTTCCTTCCTGGTTAAGAGAAGATCATTAATTTGAAAGATCACATGCAGGTTTGATGCTATCCAGCAAAGAGGAGATAGAAGTTTTCTCTCTTTCTCTCTCTCTCTCCCCTTCCCTCTCCCTCTCTCTCTCTACCCTCCCCCAACTTTATTACATATAATGTACATACACAAATCTTAAATGTTCAGCTTGATATATGGCTTGATCAATTTTTATCATAACACCCAATTATCATCCCACAGATCAAAATATCGAACATTACTAATACCTCATACCTTTTCCAAGATTCCCATAGTTTTTCTGATGAAACCTTTCACTTTTCTTCTATTTTCTTAAACATGTTAATGAGAGTAACTTTTTCTTCCTTGTCTGATAATTCCAATATCTCAGTTACCTTTAGGTCTATGTACGTTGTCTAGTATTTCTTCTCTTGGTTTGTGTCATTTGATCCCATTTGTTCATATACTGGTAAGTTTTTTATTGAATGTCAGACATTGTGTATGAAAAATTGAAAGGCTCTGGCTGATGTTATTTTCATCCAAAGAGGATTTAATTCTGTTCTAGAAGGCAGATAGAATATTTTCAGATCTGGTTGAGGGTGGATCTCAGCTGTACCAAGGCCCTTCAATCTTGTCAGATCCCAAACGTCAGCCTCTACCCACTCTGCTTTTGGAAATTGCAAACTCCAGCCTTTCCCAGCCCAGTGAGATGGACCCTATTCCCAGCAGCCACTTCTCACTTCATCTATAGTCTCCATACCATTAATGGGTAGAGATAGAAGCCCATGTGGAGCTTATTTCAGTATGTCTCCTATTTCTCCAGGACTTTGGCCACTTAAATTCCATCTGCCTTGGTTGTTCTTTCATGCCATTCAATAATTGGTTTAAATGTTTTCTTTATCTTTTATAAGGAGGAAATCTATCTCTATCTAGAATGTCCCCAGCAGAATTCCCCTTAGGTCCATTGACAGAGATGCTTAAAAGAGTTAATGACAAGGGGAGTGAGACCATTGTACATAGGACACACTGGAAAATGGACATCTGAGCCAGATTGAGAATCTTCCAGAAAGAAAAAAAAAAAATGGGAGGAGCACTGTGATTCAGATGACTGATTTATATAATGATGGTTTTTCTTACAGGACTGTCACATGTATGGATTGTACGGGGTTCTCCTCAATCTCAATCTTCTCCAGATAGACCCACCTTCTGATTTAGAATCCTTTTTTCTGCTTTGATTTCATGATTTTACAAGCTCCTGTGGATCTACTGCTCGACTCTCTTTTTATCCTAATCTAAAATGTATCTAACATCTACAGAAGTGAGGCTTCATCATGAAGCACTTGATTTAGAACAAACTTCTCTTTTGTGAACCAAAATAACACTAAAAATTGTGCAAATTTCTTTTCAATACCAATAACTTTCATTGGTATATAAACAGTTTTTATTGGAAGTTTATAATACAGAAATCTCTGTAAATTATTTACAATTGGTTACAGGTATATTCCTGTTAAAAAATACTTGGCCATTATAGGATGTTTGGGAAATTACAGAAATGCACAAAGAAGAAAACAAAATTAATTTCAATCTCACCAATCCTGGGATATATATATCTTGTTAAGTTTTTGGAGTATAGCTAGCTAGCATTTGTGTGTGTGTGTGTGTGTGTGTATGTGCATATACACAATTAAAACGGTTTTCACATGTGGGTATTGCACACATTTTCAAAATAAATGTTTTGTTTTAATATTTATTGACTTGTCTTTAAAAATGTAGACAATTACTATAGCATTAAATTCTCTGAATATTAGGGCTATTTAATTAATGAAAACCATGTAAAAGTGAGAATGCCTTGATGAATCTTTTACCAATGTTTTTCTCCATTTAAAGCATATGTCCACCTATCCTAAGACTTGTGGTGAAAAAAGTAAAATAAGTTTTATGAGTCACATCTCAGTGAAAACAAATAAGGAATTCAAGAATGATCTGCTGAGTTTCACACTGTCATGCTTACTTCTTCACAGCAAACCTTTGAGATCAAATTGTGACATTTCCAAATGGAGAAGCCAGAGCGTGAAACCATCCTCCTGTCTTATTTCACTAACTTTTGAGGCATGTTGGTGGTCTTGTAAGAGCCTGTGCAGAGAAAAGAAATGGTCAGCATCAGGGAAGAGAGACACGCTTTCCTTCTACCAGAAAATATAGCTGCTCACCAAGATCAGTCTTTTCGTGTGCCAAGCCATTTGTTGGGGTACACAAAGATAATATTAAAACTTTATTTTTATTTCTTTATTTAAAAATCATTATTTTATGTATATATCTTACAATATATAGTACATATAAATACAGTAAGATATATACATTTTTTATAAATAAGTCGGATGTATACATATTTTATAAATATGTATGTTAGGCTTAATTAAAATTTCATGTATATTTACACCAAAAACATAAAATATTTTTAAAACAATATATTTTTTTAAATTTTTCTTGGGGAAGCTGGGATGGCTCAGTGGGTTAAGCGCTTGCTTTGCAGCCCTGGGGACTAAGGATTGAATCCTGGCCCCAGCTCATGTGGACCCCATGTGCTGAACTGGGGAGTGCCCTAAGTTCGGTTCTCACCGGGGTGAGACCTGGGCCCAGTTCCTGCCCTTTGCAGCCCCACACTCACCTGTGGAATGAAACTATGTGGAAAAACCAATGATGTGCAACTATGGAGACTGTTCTGGGCCCTCCCCCTTCTCTCTGTCTCTCTCTCTATGTGTGTGTGTATATGCGTGTCTCTCTCTCTGTCAAAAACAATAAAAATAAATCTTTAAAAAATCTTTTTTATCATAGGAGTACCCAATCAAAACATTGGGAAATAACTGCTTATCTTCCCTCAAAATCATTTTTTTTTTAACTGAAGTTTTTATGGGAGATTTTAAGTAGTGGAGAATCATATCCTTGCTGGAAAATGCACTGTTTAAAATTACTTCATTATGTCTTTTTGGCAAGTAAACTAATTACTGAGTGGAGTCTGGCTAAGGAAAAGGACTACCCCCAGTCCCTTCCTTATGCTAATCGAGAAGGTTCGGTCACTTGTTCAACGTTTGAGTGCCACTCTGCATAGAACTCTGTTCTGAGCACCGTGAAGGAACAGAATTAAGACACGGTATAGATGCTTCTCTATGACTCAGGTAAAAGTGAGGCGGGAGCTCTTCGTTCAGATTGAAGGGACTGGGGGTACAGGAGGCACTTTCTAAGTGGAGGGGACTTCCGTGGGCAAGGCAAGGCCATCCTGGATAAGGAACCAAACATAGCCATGGAGGTATGGGAAGTATTTGGTCTGTTGGGGAAAAAAAAAAAAAATTCAAAGAGGCAAGATGCCAGGGTACTCAGCGTGATGGAAAAAGCTATAGATTAGACTGGAACATGGATTATAAGTGTCCAGAATATCATGCTCAAGAGTCTTAGCAACAGCCTGTAAGACAGTTACTACCATCCCCATATTTTTTTTTTAAGATTTATTTTGTTTTTGACAGAGACAGAGAGAAGGAGGAGGGCCCAGAGCTGTCTCCATAGTTGTATGTCATCATTTTTCAACATAGTTTCATTCTACACAGGTGGGCAGTGGGCAGTGCAGAGCAGAAACCAGGTCAAGGCCTCCCTCATGGGAGGTACACCCCCATGAGCTGGGGGCCTCCCACATGGGAAGCTCGCCCCTGTAAGAACCAAACTGGGGGATAGAACCTTGTGCAGCATATGGGTCCGGGCCAGGATTCGATCTTGGGCTCCAGGGCTGCAAAGCAAGCACTTAACCCGCCGAGCCATCCTAGCTTCCCCCCATCCCCATTTTTATACATGAAGAAACTGAGGCTCAGAGAAGGTCAGCTATAATGTGGGTGTAGAGTAGAGCTGGCCTCTAATCCACAATCGTTTCACTTTTAATTTATAACTCTAAGAAATATAAAACAAAAATGCCATATAGAATGCTTTTCTGCATTCTTCGTTAATTGTCTTGTGGGTTTAGCAGAGGTAAGTTGAAACACCTAATAAGCCTTACAAACTATTATGAATCCTTTTGAATCAATATGTTTGAAAAGCTTGCTATAGTGCTGATAACTTCAGTCATTAAAGTGTTAATGACAGAGCCTTAAATCTGTGTGATTCCATATCTCCAGTTTCTGAAATAGTGCCTAAACCAGAGCAGGTACCCGATAAATGAGAAGGAAATAAAACCTGTCTTATTTTCATTCTAGTCCCTTAAGTTTGAATTCAACCAAGGAACTTGATCATGCGCAAAAATACATCTGAAATGAATTTATGTTCCTTCATTATGGATTTGAAATTTTATTATAAAAACTAGGGCCTTTGAATTTCCAGTTGACAGCTACTTAATTGTAGAATTCGACAGAGCACAGTGGTGTAAAGTACACAGGATTCAGGAGTTACACCGATTCAGCTAAAATCTTGGTTCTGTGCTTTATTTAATCATGGATAAGACTAATTTAACTTTGGATCATTTCTGTAAGTTTCAGTTTTCTCATCCATAACATGGGAATACTCATGCTACTTTGCAGGATTGTTAGAAGGATTAGAGATAATGAACTATGTGTGAAGTTCCTGTCACATAGTAGTCACTCAATAAATTATTGCTATTATTATTTTCTATTTCAATTTTTTTAAATTCTATTATACTTCCTGACAAATAGTCATTTTGTTGAATGAAATTCAAAGCTAATGCAATCTGTGAATATGGACTCTAACCATATAATTCTTTCAACCTTTGCACATTAAATTTAAATACAGAATAATACTGTAGGTATGGATAACTTCAGCTCAGTTGTTTCATATCACTGTTGAAAATATGAAAATATCACTATTTATTTAATCGCTGATGTCAGAATAGGGTTAAATTAACCTACAGAAGAGTAGTGAAATTGGGTTTAAATAAATCTGTGTGTTTGTATTTAATTCCCTCCACTTTCCAATAGAATGAACAGTTTTATTAGAAAATAATCAATGTGTGGACCTTTTTTGCCTACACATTCTCCCCACCCTTCCCTACACAGACTCTTAATCTCAATGATTCTTGTTGAGTTGGGTTCTTAACACATAGCAATGAATTTTAAGCATAGTATAATATTTACTGCATTATGTATTCTGTGGGAAAATTGATTTGATGGGGATAATTAATGTGGAGTTCCAACCTGAGGCAATATGGAGAATTTGTAGAAAATATAGATAACTCGACACAGTAAACAACATCTTTAGAGAACCTTTCCCTCTCCAGAAACGGCGAGCAGAGTCGCCTTCTTTTGTTAGAGACATAAATCTCAGTTATAAAATCAGTTGCGGATTCTGCTATGCAACTTTATAAAGCACACGCTTTACTGCTTCTATGCGCTTGGAGCATCCTACTGCTTCCCATTCCCTCAGGACCTTTTCATGAGTGGCTTGAGACCTGTGACTTAACAGGGTTCACAGTTCCCATTCCATCTTTCCTCTAAGCCTGTCTCCTCCGAGTATTAATTTACACATCTTCTATTTCATTAGAGACTTTACAACTGAAAATGTCACATTATTACCCCTCTAATTCGTGTCACTTATTACTGAAATCTCAGTGGTCAAGTTCTCCTTCACTTGAGAAGTTAGCATGAGACAAGTCCCCGTTTCTTTGTCATTATCCTGCTGAAATTCAGCGCTCCAGGTGTTCTGTGTGTCACCCTTAACCTGTAGACAGACAATTCCTTTTAACCTCACCTCCCCCTTCAAAAACGAGTTTCATCCTGCTTGGTGGAAGGCATCAGGTATAAGTTCTAACAGCCCAATCTTTTTGGCCTTTATATCAGCCACACCTTTACCCCAAATTGCTTGCTTGTCTAGTAAAAAGAAATTGAAGCAAATGGAAATATCCCATAGGGGTAATAGGGTCATTTGAAGGCTGCCTGGAAAAAAATCCAAGCCATAAATGCCTCTATTTTGTATATTACATGGTGACTACTTTCTGGACAGTCCTCGTATTTTGTGGTAGGAATTTTTTTTTTATATAAGGTTTATTTTTACTGTTTTTTGACAGAGAGTCAGACAAAGAGAGACAGAGAAGGGGAAGGGCCCAGAGCAGTCTCCATAGTTGACAGCATTAGTTTTCCATACAGTTTCACTCCACAGGCGGGCACAGGGCTGCGCAGGGCAGGAACTGGGCCTGGAGCCTCCCGCATAGGCCCCGGCAAGAACTGAACTGGGGGCACACCCCAGCTCAGCCTGTGGGTCCACATGGGCCGGGGCCGGGATTCGATCCTCGGGCTCCGGCGCTGCAAAGCGAGCGCTTAACCCGCTGCGCCATCCCAGCTTCCCTTGTGGTAAGAATTTTTAGAGAAGGCACTTTGCCCAGTGGCTGGGCCTTGGCCAGCCTCCATAGAGGACAAGCAGAGGGGAGGGCTCTCAGAGTTTCCATAGATCTCTTCCCTGCCTCTGGGGCAGTGGCACTGACAACTGCAGGTCAAGGCGCGGGCCCTGCAGAACTCTCCGTGAGAACCCGAGTCGAGCCCTGGAGAATGAATCCATCAATTTAGCAGAGGTTTTCCCTGACCTCATAGGGTGATTGACAAGAGGTCCAGACAGAAAGTAGTGGGAATGGGGGAGGGTGGGGGAGGGCAGGAGGAATAGGGAGTTATCCGTGTCACAACATGAAAGCAGTTATGGAGAGGGATGGTGGTGATGGTTGCAAAATATCCTAACTATGTTTAATACCACTGAACTATACACTTCACAAGGTCCTTTTTATAAATTTTATAAGATGTGTATTTTACCACAATTTTTAAAAATGGGGACAAGAAGAGCAGGTGCAGGGATATCACCCCACCTTTATTTCTCCAAGATTTATTTTATTGTTTGAGATAAGGTGAGAGAGAGACAGAGAGAAGGGGGAGGGCCCAGAGCAGTCTCCCTAGTTGTACTTCATGAGTGATGACACGGTTTCATTCCACATGGGTGGATATGGGGCTGCGCAGAGCAGGAACTGAACCTGTGTCCTGCTCCAGACCTTTCCATGATTTTATGTCTTGGTAAAAAAGAAGTGATGGGGAAGCCGGGATGGCTCAGTGGGTTAAGCGCTCACTTTGCAGCGCTGGGGACCGAGGATCGAATCCCGGCCCCGGCCCGTGCGGAACCATGTGCTGAACTGGGAGCTCCCTCAGTTCACTTCTCTCTCTGTCTCTGTATCTCTCTCTCTCTCTCTCTCTCTCTCTCTCTCTCTCTCTCTCTCTCTCTCTCTGTCAAAAATAAATAAATAAATAAAATATTAAAAAATAAAAAGAGAAGAAGTGATGAAATGGTCTCAAGGGCCTGCCTGGTCTGCCTTTTGTGCCCTCGCAGACCTCTGGTGTCCTCCCTCTTTCTTACTCCATCCCAGCCTTAACGGCTTCTTCACCATCCAGCGTACTTCAATGGGGCAGCATGCTTCTGTCTCAGGGTTTTTTCTGCACTCGACCTTCTACCCAGCAAGCTTTTCTGCAGGTGTGCACATAGTTCACTCTATTCACTGCCATCTCCATAAGTGACGCCTTTTCTGACCACCCTACCTACCCTTCCATGTATGTAACCCCCTATAACTCTTTCCATCTTCCTTTTTGGCTTTATTTTTACCCTTAGCACTCATTATTAGCTCATGTACTATGCAGTCTGAAAAGATATCTAATTATCCACTGGTTTGTTAACATGGAAGATGGAGGGGTCTTTCATCATTTTGGTTCATTCCTGTATCTCCAGCACATAGAACAGGGCAGGGTACACAGTAGGTGCTCAATAAACATTAGTTGGATAAATGAATGCACAAGTAAAGGCTGGCCCAGGGCCATTCCAGAAGGCCCTCAGCCAAGGGCACCCAGCTCATCCTTTCCCAAGGACCCATGGTTCTCAGTGATGACACCTCTATCGACGGGGGGCCGTGCCCCTGAAAGCCTGAAGTCTGCTGGGTCATCGCTTCATGGTCGTTGACCTGGCTGGAGGCGTAGAAAGTATTCCTTGGCTCTTTGACTGCATAACCTGAACATCTGAAACCTCAGCTTCTTATGGATACAGATGAGATTGTGTTTCCATGGACACAAATCGTAAGAGCTCTTAGCTTTCTCTCCTTTCCACCCCCTGTAGCTGCCAACCTGTATGCATCTCCAAATTACTTCTATTGACATTCTCTCATTCCAACTGTGCCAAGGCGCCTGCCTGCCATCTCCCCTGCCAGAGCCCTCTTGAGAAGGGTCCCCACCAGGCTTCACACCTGAACCACCAAGGAGGCCCCTCTTCTCAGCACCACGGCTTCCTGTGGGCTCTGGGGAGGAGGACAGGAAGGCAAACAGCTCTGGCTCTGCTCAGCACTGCAGGGACCACAGCTGCTTCTGGGCTTGTGTCTACACATGGCTCCGATTTTACGGTTCACGGGCAAACCCTAAGGAGGGTGGGAAGTCAAGAACTTGGACCCTCTCCTCCTCCTTTTCTTTCCCTTCTCCTTGTAGGTGCTCCTGCAAAATAATGCCCTTCAGCTTATGCACTGCACAAAGAGAGCACAATCTTAGTTCGCTTGGGGGTTTCTGGAAAATCTGCTTCAGATTTCTGTGCACAGACCTACCTATGTCTTTCTGGAGACATCAGCTCATTGAATGAAGCCCAAACCAGCACAACTCTAATGGGTTTAGGACCATTTGCTTCTTCAAAAATTAGTATTCAGGGGATGCCGGGATAGCTCAGAGACTGAGCACTTGCCTCACAATTGCAAACTCTGGGTTTTGATTCCTGGCTCCGGCTCATGCAACCCCACATGCTGAATTGCAGTGCAACTGGTAACGGCCAAGATGGCTCAGCAGTGAAGGTTCTCGCCTCCCATGTGGGAGACCTCTGGTTCAGTTCCCACTCCGCACAGCTCCACATCCACCTGTGTGGAATGAAACCATGTCGCAACTGATGATGTGCAGCTGTGGAGACTGCTCTGGGCAACCCCCTTCTCTCTCTCTCTCTCAAACAATAAATAAATCTTTTTTAAAAATTAGTGTCCACAGTTAAGAGTTTCTTGGTAGAGGAAAACACACACACACACACCCTCAAGCCATCCTGCCACAGTAGCTTTCTTTACTCTTAATGTCCAAAATTATACCCTTTCTGTAGCCCCCCTCCCTTTGCCACACAAAGCCTCGGCCACTGTGTGACACTGTACAGGCTTTGGATTTGAAAACTATGGATTTAAACCAAATAATGCACACCCTTCACAAGGGCATATGCTGTTTTCAGCATCTTTTAACGATTCCGTGGTAGCTAGAAGGTGCTGTCTGCCGTGACAGTGTTTGGTGTCCATCTCTGAGTCGTGAAGGACAGCGGCCCTAGAGGTACAAATCCTGAGCCGTGAGCTCCCCATAGCTGCTCCGGAGGCTACATGGTTCTGCAGCAGCTCCCTGCCCCCACCCTCTCTCTGCCTGTGTCCCTGGGCTCTGCGCCTTGAGTCTCCTGTCACTTTACACCATTGCTCTGCACACTTGACCTCCATTGCTGTCGCTTTAGGAGAAAGTGAAATTCACTGCAACTCCCAACATGTGCTTCTCTTTTAAAATGGCTCAAAGCTGAAAAAACATTGAGCATCAACTGTTCTCAGAGGAAGAAACTATGAAGGGTTTGTGACTGCCAGGAAAACTGGCACTAAACTTTCACCCAGAATGATATACTGTCCTTTTCTCAGGGCTGTTTTTAAACACCCCGCTGGTTCTCACATTGCAACAGGACAATCTGCCCATCCGGGCCTGCAGACCTCTTCAAAGTCTGCTCCAGGAACCTGCAGCCCCCGCCCCGGCTCCAGCTGAAGTTCTTTGCTAGATAGTGGCCTGCTCCCCAGTCTTTCAGGCTCAGTTTGAAGTCAACAAGTTTTGTAAATAAATGTTTCTTGTGGAGAGGGTGTTTTTAAGGTTGCTGCTTCGAGATTCTGTTTTTCCTGAAAATGTGAACTATTTGTATTATCAAATGTCTTTCAGCCTTGTGACCTGAAACAAAGTAGCACAAAGGTTTGCATGTCATAAACGCAAAAACAAAAAAACCTGCATACTGCAGCATTTTAATAAGTGAAAATGTCAATCTGTAATTAGGGCTCAAAGTTTCAATTGCCTAAGTGGCTGACACTGATTCTACTTGGAGTCACTGCGGATTTATTTATCCTGGAATAAATGCAGTGCCATTATGTCTTGGTGACAACAGAAATAAGCTTTGGCCAGGTCTGCACATAGTTTGGGGATGAAGAAAATAAGTTTTGAAAGGCAATGGGCATTGCTGATTATAGATTTTTATTGGGAACAGATGTGAGGCTGTGGTTTTTAGTGGTAGACAAACAAGCAGCTAAGAACCATATATCGTTTTGTGTGTGTGTGTGTGTTTTGTTTTGTTTTTTTGCTTAGGGAAGAGAGATATTAACAAATTGAATTCATGATCTTTCTCTTTAAGGGATCGCCCAGTCATCAAAAACAAACTCCAAGATGTTTATGCATGTGTTGAATAGTGTGCCAAGAGGGGCCACTGTTTTTGTTACTATTGTCTCCAGGCTAAAGCAGAGGTTTGGAAAATAATTATGAAAACTTCTTTTCAGGGAAGCCGGGATGGCTCAGTGGGTTAAGTGCTCGGTTTGCAGCCCCAGGGACCAAGGATCGAATCCCGGTCCACACAGACTCATATGCTAAACTGGGGTGTGCTTCCCACACAGGAAAGCCCCCAGTTTGGCCCCTGGCTCAAGAGGGAGTGCCTCCCATGCGGGAGGCCCCAGGCCCAGTTCCTGCCCCACCTGTGTGGAATGAGACCATGTCAAAAACTGATGACATTCAACTATGGAGACTGCTCTGGGCCCTCCGCCTTCTCTCTCTCTCTCTCTGTCTGTCAAAAACAATAAAAAATAAATCTTAAAAAACAAAAAAAGCTTATTTTCAGTGCTAAAGCTTCAGATCTCTCCACTTTAAATTTGCTCAAGGGGAAGCTGGGATGGCTCAGCGGGTTGAGCGCTTGCTTTGCAGCCCCGGAGACCGAGGATCGAATCCCGGTCCCGGCCCATGCGGACCCATATGCTGAGCTGGGCTGTGCCCCCCAGTTCAGTCCTTGCCGGGGCCTATGTGGGAGGCTCCCGGCCTAATTCCTGCCCTGCGCAGCCCTGTGCCCGCCTGTGGAGTGAAACTATATGGAAAACTAATGCTGTCAACTATGGAGACTGCTCTGGGCCCTCCCCCTTCTCTCTGTCTCTGTCTGTCTGTCTCTCTGTCAAAAAACAATAAAAATACATCTTAATAAATAAATAAATAAATTTGCTCAGGGCTGGTCCCTTCTAAGAGTCTCATCCTCTTAGGGTACAGTGATGCGACACCAGGTGACCACTTTAGTGTGTTTCCACAGCTTTTTCCCTCTTTCTTCAAGAACAGCGCAAGTGTGTCAGGTTACTTGCTGTGCAATTTGGACAGGACCAGCTAAGGGGGAGACTTTAGACATGACTGCTCATTTCCATCTCACTCTGCCATCCCCCTTTGTCCCCAGTGAGTTACTGAGACTGCTTTATTTACAAATACGCCCCAGAAATTTCAAATGTCACTCCCCACCATCTACCATTGGCCATAACTTATGCACATGGCCATACCTAGCTTCAAAGGAGTCTGGGAAGCAGAGAGTTATTCTGAGTGGCCATGTGCCTCCCTTCAACTTTGTAGAAGGGGCAAGTGTTACTGCGAATCATAGTAGACTGCACCACAGACTTGTATCAGTTTATACACCTGTCAACAGGGTCTGAGCTATTTTTTCGCCATGTTTTCATTAAAATGTGGTATTGTCAGACGTTTTCATTTTTGTCAATTTGATAGACATGCAGTTACTTAAAAAAAAAAAGTTTGTTTCCATATCCTACTACCATTCCCTCCCTGTTCACAACCAATCTAATGTATTTAATATAGATCTTTGTTTATATTGTGCATAATGGATCATTTTCAGTATTTTTAATGTACAAAATTTTGCATCATCTGTCTTTTTTTCTTTAACTAAGCATTCGTGTTTTTAAGGTCTATTCATGTTGCTTCTGTGCACTATTCGTTTGCTTCTAACTGCTACATAATAATCTGTTACATTCACTCAGAAATCTTACTTGTCCATCCTCCCACTGACGGACGCACAGGTTGCCTATAGTTCCCCAGCATCACTTACCCCTTAAGTGAGCCCTCGTGATAAGAATCGTCGTTCTAATTTTACAGATAAAAAAATTGAGGTAGAGGGAAATTTAAAAATTTGACCCAAGTCCCCTAGTTAATGTACGACCTTACACTAATGACCTCTGGAAAGAAGGAAAGAGTACCAGAAGAAAACCCACTTGTAATTACAGAAGGTAAGAACCTCTCTGGTTAGGCTGACCAAATGTACCATTTTTAAGATTTATTTATTTTTAAAGGTTTATTTTTATTGTTTTTGACAAAGAGAGACAGAGAGAAACAGAGAAGGGGAAGAGAGCAGTCTCCATAGTTGCATGTCATTAGTTTTCTACAGTTTCACTCCACAGGTGGGCGCAGGGCTGCGCAGGGCAGGAACTGGGCTGGGGGCCTCCCACATAGATCCCGGCAAGAACTGAACTGGGGGCACAGCCCAGTTCAGCATGTGGGTCCGCATGGGCCAGGGCCGGGATTCGATCCTCGGTCTCCAGGGCTGCAAAGCGAGCGCTTCACCCACTGAGCCATCCCAGCTTTCCCTGTCCCATTTTAAACAGTACTTCTGGTCAGCCTGTCTCCAGTGTGATTTCAGAGGTTCCAGGTAGGGTCTCCTGCTCCAAAATGTCTCCTGCATTCAGGTGCAGTATTGCCCAGAAGTTAAAAGCAGAAAGACATTCTTTTCCTCGACTTAATGATTCCTCTGTGATCAGAATCCAAATAGACTGTGAACCTCCCTGGTTACTTATGCCTTGTGGTCACACACGTTTTTTCAGCTCCTTCCTGGAAATACAGGCCTAGGTGCACTGCACAACTAGAGAGAGGTTAGTGGATCAGTTGTGACTGTATTCAGCTATGAATCAATGGAAACTGGCTCCAACAGATGCCGGTTCAGTTTCCTAAGTGGTTCTCCAAGTGTCGTCTCCAGAGAGTGGCACCAACATCACCTGGGAACTTGTTGCAGGCCCCCAACCCCAGATCTTCCCAATCCGACCCGGAGGAGGAGGAGCCCACCCACCTGTGCTGAATAAGAGCTCCAGGTGGTTCCAACGTCCGCTGGCGTGTGGGGCCCACCAGGTTCTCCACGCCCGGAAGTCCAGGGTTACACAGTCAGCACTGACATGGCCCAGTGGGGCTCCTGGGGGCCCCAGCCCCCTCCCGCCCCTTGCTCCAACATCCTCAGCTTTCATCTGTGTGAGAGCCAGACGCGCTGTAGCTGCCACGTCCACACTCCAGGTAGGAAAGAGGGGCGAATCTAGAGCGGGTGGGGTCTGCGTCCAGACAACAAACATCCGCTGCTCGTGTCTCCGGGACCATAAATGTCCCCCAGCCGTGGCCGGATGCTGGAGTCTGGCTGGAAGTGAGCACCCTGAACCCTGCCATGGTTTCCTCGCCACTGTGCTGCGATTCTGTTAGGGAGCAGCACGGGGGAACTGACACTGTGTGCAGGCCTTCAGCACTTTCTCTTAATCACCCCTAAAAGCAGAGAGGGGAGAGGCCAAAATAGAGTGGGAAGGGGTCAGGAATGGACTGGACTGGCTACAGACTTGTCCGGGAGGCTGGCTGGGATATGGAGAGAAGAGACACCCCTCTTGGTTTGCAATCCCGTACACTCTGGAGGGGTTGCTACTTCACCTGGCCGGAACAACAGTTGTTTGGATTTGTGGCCAGCTCTTGCTCTCTGTCCTCAGGGATCAGGGATCCATAATTCACAGCAACTGAATCTGAAGCACTAGCCTCAGCCCTGGGAATGTAGTCAATCCTACAGAAACGATAAGCAGTGGGACCGAAACAGATTAAGACGGGGTTGTTATGATGAGTTTGTTTGCATGAACTCCCTGCAGCCCGGGACAAGGGATCATCATTTATTTTTGCCTCTTGGCCTTGAGCCAGTTTTTGCCTGAGTATCTCTGCCTTCTGACTTAACTCTCCAGTTCAGGGAGTTTTTCACTTAGTTTCTACTTGCGAATAGGCCCCAGATTGGAATGAAAATCAATATCTTTAGCTGATTCCTCCAAAGGCCACCTTTGAACGGAAAAGCCAGGCATGCCCTGTCTTAAGTATGGGGTGGTTACAAAATGCAAGGATGTTCCTTTGCTCGCTAGTCCTTGGAAAGCTTGTTTCCTCCCTCCAGGCTTCCCCCACCAGGAGGGGTGGGTCCACCACAGCTCACCTAGACCTTTCATGTTCTCCGGCTCCTAGGAGAGGGTTGCCGCCCATCTATACTACAGGTGGGTCCTACCAAAGGGCCAAGGGCCAAACAAGCAGCTGCAGAGCCCAGGGACTTTGAGCTGTTTGCCGCTTCCCTCTCTTTGTACCGCTGCCAACTCACACACACCTGCAACTCCACCAGCTGCCTGCCCCTTCCTACCACGTGACCTAATCCTCATCCCACCTGTTCCTCTTCTGAACAACAGCCCCGTTCCCACCTTGCCTCAATAAGGCCCTGGGGAGGTTTGGACCAGACCTACGCCATCAATGCCTAACGCAACCAACTCCCACTCATTTCATGGCAAATTCTGAGGGATTATGGTTTACTGTGAAGAAAGGCTGGTGCTGACATGAATCAGCTTGGTCATTTAAGGATCCAATTAAATTGCCCAGGAGACCTCGGCTGTAAGATGGAATCAAATTCTCTCTTTGGCATGGTGTGTGTGTATTGGACTGAGAATACAAACGTGACTATCTCCATCTTCCTTCTTTGCATCTAGGTCTGGCTTTCCAATAAAACACAGCAATGGCTGAGGCAGGTACTGCCATTGGGGTGTCTAAAGTGAATGCCTGGCTTCCATCCCACTCAGCAATGAGTGATAGTTGTCCTTTCGGCTAAGAAATCTCTTAGGTGCTGCGGTGGTCCATCTGAATAATCCCAGATCTGTGTCTGCAGGGAAACCAAAAGCCAGTAAAGGACCTGAAAATGCTCATAATATAATACAGTTGACGATCTAGCACCGGAAGTATAAAAATCTACAGAAACGACGCCTTCGGACAGGCTTAGCGATGACTGTGCGGAGAAAGTGGCATTTGAGCGGAGTTCTGAAAGATGAGGGGTTGTTTGGACTTTGTCTCCTTGAGCAGACACCGTGAAGGGACCTGCAGTCAGGATCTTCGCTCGCATGGTGCCTGATGCTGTTTCGCACCCTTCTTGTTCGGACATTCTGCGCGTGACTACAGTCCAAGGTTACCAGTGGCAGTCACCTTTGAAAACTGCCAGCAAAGACGAATGAGTCTTCGGGGGCCAACTTTTCTTGAGGAAGTAATAAAGGTACTCTTGTGGCGGGTGGCAGTGAGCACGAACGTCTCTTTGTGGCTCCCTCACTGCCTTGTGACTCTGGACATAATGTATCAATTCACTGCCTTTACAAATGTGGTTTCTTGACGATGGTGTCAATCAACAGAGGAGTTGTAAGCACTTACTATGTGCTTGGTACTATTCATTGCCACTTCTCTGAGTCACAAAAGGGCAACCAAGATGAAAAACGAGGAATAGAATGCATACTAAGGGCAATAGCTTAGTAAAGGAACAGCCTTATGATTTTAAAACAGGGTATCATTTTTCAGAAATCATTAGAGTGGCCAATGAGCTTGTATGTAGTTTGCAAACTTTCCATGTCTAATAACTTTTCTAGTCATTTGTAGCACCCTCCCCCGCGTTGCCATCACCACCACCACCACCACCACACCACCCCTGTTGCTCTCTAAATTAGAGATCACTCACTGTGGTAGACTAGTAGGCCCCAGTGCTCCTCACCAGTATTTCTGGATCTCTTTTTGGAAACACAGAGGATTGCGTTTCTTCAGTTCCTTGAGTTGAGGCATGGCCATATGTCTTGTATTTGCCAATGAAAAGTGAGTGGAAATGGCCTTTCATATCCGAGTCAGAGCATCTCGTCACCAGTGTTCAACCCTCTTCTGCCCGGCTGCACAAAGTCCAGTTCCACACGGAGGGGTCATGCTGAGCCATCTGAAGGCATCTAACTTCCCTGAAGTGTTATACCGACCTGTAGTGGCCTTTGCGTAAGTGAAACACAAAAACAAAACAACCATCTTCTGAATTTCTTTGAAAGAGTTGCTTGTTACTGCAGTGTAGCTCAGCCATCCTGTCTGGTGCAACAACCGATTAACCATTATTAACTCTTAACATGTAAGAGATTGGAGTAGATTAGATCACACACACACACACACACACACACACACACACCACCACACACACACACCACCACACCCTGGGTGTGATTGACAATCAGGTATTTCTGTGCATGTGAAGGCCCTTTATACCACATACAGTATCCCATTTTAATTCTCACAAAAGTACTATGTGACATGTAGGAGTCCCCACATTCCACAGATGAGAATTAGAGAGTTCAGGCAATTTGCCCAGGGTGACATAAAAGAGGGCAGGGTAGTGCCCATGCCAGCTTCTGTCCTTCATATTCTCCACCTTCAGGATGCTCATCTAGACTTGCCACTTCTCTGAGTCACAGAAGTGTGACCAAGATAAAAACATGGGGAATAGAAAGCATGCTAATTGTTTAGACATGTTCACTACAGCTGCAGCCCACATGGACCAGGTGATTCGCTTCCCTTCTTTTCAATCATATCGACTCTGCATCTCACCTGAATCCTGAATCACGTGTCTGATGGATGTCAGTGTCAAAGGAACTGGACAGGAGAATATGGTCCAAACAGGGCAAATCTGTCCCAACCAACGCAAACCAGATAATTGACAAACAGTCATCATTAGGTATGAAAACTAAGCAAGATTTTTATGTAATATGTAGATTAAATAAACAAGCAAAAGCCCACAAATTTTCTAAAACTCTAAAAAGTTTGTCCACTCTCTGTTTTTCTAGAAATGGTGGTTGCAACCCAACCAAGGTAAGTATTTACCAGTCCTCTAACTTCAGTGATCTCCAATAAACTTTTCTCAATTTATTTCCTCTAATAATCTGTTTCACTGGTACCTCTGATTATGGACAAACTCTTCAAATTTGCATGTGGCCTTGCAACATTGGGTCATACACAGGACAGTAAAGCCCCATGAGGTCAGGAACCATGACAATCTTGTTAATTGATGGATCTCAGTGCCTAGTTTGATGCTGGAAGGCACTAAGCTATTAGAGACATTTGTTACATAAAGTTAAAGACCCGTGATCACTGGCAAAGATTACAAAACAAATACAGAAATAAGAATGTCATTTTGTCAAAATGAGAGGAGACTTGCTTTAGCCAATCACATGAAGGATTGTCGCCTGAGATCTGGTTGTGCAACCATAATGACATTGCATATGTTTACCTGAGGTCTAACTTCAAAGTGGAAAATGATTCTTCCCTGTACATTTAAGTGGAATCTTAGATTTTTCTATTAATGCACATTAATATAAGAATTGAATTACCGTTCCTTATCCTTTGGTGTGGGGAGAAGTTTAAATTGGGGGCTTTTGGAGAATTCTCAGTGGGGGTGTACTAGTGTCTGGACCTGGCTTTTACAAGTGGAACCAGAAGTTCAGTTGAATGAACACTGTACATTGCACTGCAAAGCAAGTTGCCAAAGTAGCAAGAGGCTGTTTGAGGGATGTCTCTGAAGTGTAATCACCTGGCTCAACAATACCCACTAGGCAACTGCACTGTTAGAAGTACCCATCGCTTTAAAAAGAAAATACAATTTCTTATTTATTTGGTAAGTCTAAGTTCAATGTACCCATCACCATTCCATAGTGAAGGTAAGAGCCAGAAGTCACCCGAGAGATTTAATCAAGTGTACATGAACCTGTATGGTGGATATTATGAAGATGTCAGATATATCATACACATGTAAATGGATGCAGCAAGAACTGGGTTCTAGGAATCTGCAATTCGCTATGAATGTGACTCCTTTCTTTTGTGTTAATTCAGTTCTGAACTGAGAGCTCCATTTCCTTTCCTTTCTGCAGTTAGTTTTTCACATGTGTGGTGTAAAAGACAGGTTTAACAGACGCTTTGTCCACTAGCAGGACACAGAAGGCGATTGTGGTTGGGGGCACAACTCTGTAACCACCTAGTGAGTTCCTTGCCGACCGAATCCACGTCCAACTAGTTTTTAAAAATTCTTCCCACACTTGGTCTTGAGTTCCATAGATGTCTAGTAAGTGCCTGTCAAGTAGGCTCAGTATAAAAGTTGTATTGTATAATAAGGTCAAGTTTATGCAAACTCTACAACAAATAGGTTGCTACCCTGGTTTTTTTATTAAGATAATTTTTTTTTAAGATTTATTTTTATTGTTTTTTGACAGAGAGAGACAGAGAGAAGGGGGAGGGCCCAGAGCAGTCTCCATAATTGACATTAGTTTTCCACATAGTTTCACTCCACAGGCGGGCACAGGGCTGCGCAGGGCAGGAACTGGGCCGGGAGCCTCCCACATAGGCCCCGGCAAGAACTGAACTGGGGGCACACCCCAGCTCAGCATATGGGTCCACATGGGTCGGGGCTGGGATTCGATCCTCGGGCTCCGGGGCTGCAAAGCAAGCGCTTAACCCACTGAGCCATCCCAGCTTCCCCAAGATAATTTTTTTAGAGCAGTTTTATGTTCACAGCAAAATTGAGAGGAAAGTTCATAGATTTTCCATATACCCTCTGCCCCCACACATGCATAACCTCACCCATAGTCAGCATCTCCACCAGAGGGGTACATTTGTTACCACTGATGAACCTACACGGACATGTAATCACCCAAGTTCCATAGTTTATTTTGGGGTTCACTCTTGGTGTTATACAGTCTATGGGTTGGACTGTCAGTTTTTTGATAATGGAAACTTATTTGTTTTGCTTTTAAGATTTATTGGGTTTGGTTTTAGACTCATTATAAAAATGCTTTATTTTGTAATTGTTTTTAATTTCAAAATAATCATATATTTACAGAGATAATAGAGCTATGCTACAAAGAACTTTTGTGAGCCATTTAAGGATAAGTGCTGCCCTGAATGTTTTAGTGTAGATTTTCCCCCCTGCCATAATGGGTATTGTCCTACATGACATCAATACCACCATTAAAGACAGAAAATGGACATCGACACACGGCTGTCATCTAATCGTCCAAGCCTGTTCAAGGTTCACCAATTGTCTCAACTTTATAGCAAAAGGATCCAGTCTAGAATCACACATTGCACTTAGTTATCACCCATCTTCCCTTTTCTCCTATTGGAAAAGCTCTTCGATCTTTCTGTGGTTTCCATGAGCCTGATGTACTTTGAAACAGTTACTTTGTAGAATATCCCTCAATTTGGATTGGTAGCTACTCTCTTGCGAGTATATTCAGATTCTGCACCTTTGGCAGGGATGACACAGAAGTGGTGCTGTGTTTGTGTCCTGATGTGTGGGACATGATTTCAGCTTGTCCCCGGACAGGCACTGCTCAGTTCGATTGCTTAAGATGCCGTTTGCTAGGCTTCTCCACCGCCAAGTTACTCTTCTTTTCTCTCTAATGAATGGGTCATCTGTGGGCTGATATTTGGCCACTATGTAAATATCCCTCTCCTCCTCTGATTTGTACTTTATTCATTAATATTTAAAAGTTCATAGTTTCCTATTTTATTTGAGCTGGTAAATCTGTTTATATAATGATTTATCTTAATACTGAAATTATCCCACTTTTGCCTAATAGAAACCCATTCAGGTGTGATTCTATGCCTTTTTACATCATTCTTAGTGCTCCTCTTTAGTTTCTGGCACACAAAATAAATGTATTTCAGGCTCATATTAGACTTTTCCGGCCCCAACCCTAGAATGAGCCATTTCTCCAAGGAGCCCTGGTTCCAGTTTGGTGGGAGTTCAAGACCTGGACCCTAAATGTCTTTTTCTTTCAGTACTGCTGTTCCAAGACCCTCTCAGTGGGCAGATCCAGGGACTATAGATGCAGGTACACATGTTCACACATACCTTTTTATCTGTATTTATTTCTAGATCTATATATTGAAAACCATGAGTTCATGCTAATTTCTCCACTTCTGATCTAACCCCGTAAGTTCATTATTATATAGTGATACCTTGGAATCTGAATGCCCCAAAACTTGAACAACTTGGAATCCGAATCAAAAAATCAAGCAAATTTTGCCTCAGAATCCGAACGCAGCTTTGGAATCCAAGTGCCAACACATTGTTTGCATGGCACATACTGACTGTACAGACTGTAGCTTTATCCAAATGCCCACTCATCTTGGAGCTCAAACATTTTGGAACTCGAACAGGGTTCTGGGACAGATTAAGTTCAGATTTCAAGGCATTGCTGGTACTTTTCTCTCATGATGTGTCTGTAATGCGTACCTCCCTCCTTTGGTAGTGAAAAACATGGTACTATGAACTGAACTGCATCTCCCCAAGATCCATATGTTAAAGCCCCAACCCCCACAAGAGAGTATTTGGAGATGGGACTTTGGGAGGTAATTAGGTTTAGGTAAGCTCATGAAGACAGGACCCTTGTCATGCATTTAGTGTCCTTATAAGGAGAGAAAAAGACACCAGTGCCATGGGAGGAGACAGTATGAGAGCCAGGAAGAGACCCCCACCAGAACCAGACCCGCCTGGCCCCCTAGTTTCAGACTTCCAGCCTCCAGAACCATGAGAAAATAAGTCTGTTGTTTAAGCCACTTAAGTCTATGGTATTTCATTATGGCAGCCGAGCTGACTAATGCACATGGTTTCCATTACTCTTAATTCACTTGATTTGATCAGTCTCACTCATTTGGGTTCTGACCTTCCACTCTGGGCTACCCTCCATGGGGACACCCTCCGTGCCTGACTTGGGCTCTGAGTTCCCATTCTGGGCAATCATGTCTCCCTCCTCCCCTCCCCGCCACCCCCTGTGAAATTCTACTTCCCTCTGCTTAATCTAATGGCTTTGGGACAGAATTGTTCAGGAAGAGAAGGATATGGATTTTGTTTAGTTTAGAAGGAACCTTGAGGATAATCTAATTCAACCATCTTATTTTATTCAGTAACTGTTTAATTTCTATGGGTAATTTTCCTTATATTGACCAAAGAAAAATTGAGTCTTATTAAAAAGAAGTTTGTACTAATACAGCTGTGATTATAAAGAAGCTTCTAGGGAAAAAAACAAACCCTACATTATAGAAATCCCTTTTTATTAATAGAAGTTGCATGGTTATCTGGAATGACAGAAGATCTAATGCTACATAGCATTTTCTAAGTATGTAACCAATGGCTATGAATGTCCCTTTCGATGTATTTCTCCTACCCTTCCTCTGTGTTGCAAACAGAGGGACTTGGGGGAAGCAAATGAACTGCACTATAGCTCAAAATTTGGTTTTTTGAAGAAGCTAAAAGCTAAAACAAGAATAAGCACGGGCCTTATTCTTCAAACTAATATTGAACTAAGAGAACTGAATTTTATTATTGTCCACTCACATACAAAAATGAAACAAAACAGGACATATGATTTAACAAGTATAAATGCATTTACAGAGAATAGGAATAGGTAACTACAGTGAGACCACACAGGAGAGTCTAGGCAACACAGTGACCACACATAAGTGTCTTACTGGGGAATTGTGTAGGAGCTGGTCTATAGGGAAGACTACAGACAATTATGTGCCTTTAAAGATGGAGCAGATTTAGAGCTGGGTCAGCAGAGAGAGAGGTAAACCCAAAATAAATAAGAGAAAAGCAACAAAGAAACAAATGTTTCCATGAGCTTGAATTTGTTGGGGAAGGGAGGAACTTAGGAAAGTATAGTGGGAGAACAGAACCGGCCTTGAGAAACTGAATGAATATGTAAACTCTTCAGCCACATGGAGTCATTTAGATGAAGCATTTCAGATAACATTGTGATCAACTGTAAATAGAAAACCCGATGATAGCAGCTTAAAGGAATAGAGATGGATTTTTCTTATTGGAAGTCTGGAGGTTAGTGGTTTCTAACAGTGGCTCAATACTTCAGAAATATAGGCTCAATGTCTTTGTGATTCTCTTGGTCTTTCCCCTCATGGTTCCAAGATGGCTACTGTAGCTCCAGGCATCACATCTGCATTTAAAAGAAGAAGAAAGAAGAAGTGGTGTTGGAAGACATAGTTATTTTGGTTTATTAGGAAAACAGAAGTTTATCCAGAACCCAGCTCCATTACCACATCCAACAGATATTCACCCACTGAACATTAACCTGACTTTTCAGGCCATCACATCTATTTACAAAGGAAGCTGGAAAAGTGAATAGTTAACTTTCCCAGCTTCTGTAGTGGAGACAGGAAGGGAAAAAGTGATTAGGAATGGGTGTTGGATCTATCAATCTATTTATCTACCACAGGAAGACCGATCAGTTAGTTTCCATTTATCATTTAAAAGATAAAAGAAGTTTCTGTTGGATAGTGGAAAGAAAAATTTTTAGCTAAATATATTGGGATAACATTGGTTAATAAGATTATATAAGTTTGAACTGTACAATATCATGATACCTCATTTGTATGAGTATATTGCATTATGTGCTCTTCACCCAAAGTCTAATCTCCCTCCATCACCACATACTTGATACTCTTTATCCTCTTCATCTTCCCTGTGCCCCTTATCCATTGGTCTCCTCTATACTATTGTCTGTGTCAATGAGAGAAAAAAATTTTTTTAATCCTCCAGTCAGGTTACTGAGGCAGACAGTGATGCCTCTATCCTTAAAGATCTTTAAGTTTCAGGAAGCCGGGATGGCTCAGTGGGTTAGGCACTCACTTTGCAGCCCCGGGGACCGAGGATCAAATCCCGGCCCTGGCCCATGTGGACCCATATGCTGAACTGGGAAGTTCCCCCAGTTCAGTTCTCACTGGGGCAAGACCCCAGCCCAGTTCCTGCCCTGTGCAGCCCTGCGCCCACCTGTAGAGTGAACCTATGTGGAAAAACCAATGATGTGCAACTATGGAGACTGTTCTGGGCCCTCCCCCTTCTCTCTGACTTTGACTCTATCTCTCTCTCTCTCTGTCAAAAACAATAAATAAATCTTAAAAAAAAAATCTTTAAGTTTAGAAATATTCATTATACGAGGGCTGTCTGGGAAAAAAAAAAATCCAGCTGTAAATGCCTCTATTTTTCATATTACATATCTGGATACTTTTTGGACAACCCTCGTATGTCTTAGAAGACTTAGACATTGAGTTGCCTGAAGCCTAGATCAGGTGATTTCATTAGGTCTGTGATTATTTGATTTGCTATCTCAAAGCTATACACTTCCTACCTCTCAAAGCACTGTGAAATCCAAAACAAGACACGATGACGGCCCCCGCTTATCGCCGACTAGTCGGCCCTTCTCCCCCTCCATCTACTTTCTTGGAAAACTTCCAATAGCCCTTTGCTTTTAGAGCAAGCTGGCCCAACCTGCAGCCTGTGGGCCACATGTGACCCAGGACAGCTTTGAAGGCGGCCCCACACCCACCCGTAAACTTTCTTAAAACATGAGTTCTTTTTTGTGATATTTTTTTAGCTCATCACCTACTCTTAATGTTAGTGTATTTTATGTGCGGCTGAAGACACTCCTTCCAATGTGGCCCAGGAAAGCCAAAATGTTGACCATCCCTGTTATAGAGGTTCTAAGGGTAATGCTGTTCTTCTCATTCAAAACTAGCTTTAGATATGTCAACCGGGGGGGGGGGGGGGGAGAGGATAAATAAGGTATAAGTAAAAGACCAGAAAATCAAGATTTGTTTAGTTTACCAAAATGCACTTGGATAAAGCCAAAAAATTGATCTAAGCCCCTATTAGGTAGATGTGAAACAATTACTTGAATATGATGTGGGCATTTTACAGCAGTCACAAAACTTCTCTAGACATAATATTATACAAGATTATGTGTTATGCTTACTTTTTAAGTAAATAACTTTTTTAAATCACTTGGCAAATGTGTGGAGAGCCCAGGGTTTAATTTCGGCTTCATATTTCACCCTTGTCTTGGCTGCACCAGGTTCTGTAATGGCAACAACTAACCTTTTCCAGACAATCCTTCATGCCCTGGAGCAGAGAAGACAATGTGCTTTTGTGAACTTACACAAGATTGCAAATGTGAGGCAATTTTGATGTACCAGCAGCCTGAATGTCACAAATCCACCAAAGATTGAGGCTAGCTGATACTTGTCGGCCAGAAAGCATGAGGAAGACTAGGGTAAAGTCCCTGACTTAACCATGCTTGAAGATGATATAAAAGATGTTACTTCCCCGGTGGTCTTTTAAATGACCAGAATGAGAATTGGGATTGGTTTCACAATAACCAAACAAATCACCTCTTTCATACACATTTGTTTTTATTACATTACTAGATTACTGTAGGAAACTTGGTACCTTAGTGCTTCTGTAGAGGTTGGAGAGCTGAAAGCTCTCGTTTTCATCAAGCACCAGGCGCTATGAGAGGTGCACCATAAGTTATCTCAAATTCATTTCAGCCGTTCAGCAGATTTTATTGAGCACCTATTTTCAAGCTGGTGTGCTACATGTTGGAGGTTTATGCTATTGTGAACTCTTGCAACATGACAAAGTAGTCAGTACCTTCATTTTTACAATATAGGTCATAAGGTCCAGAGAGAAAACAAAACAAACCAACAAAAAACTCAAGGTCACATAGGCAGTTCTTGGCAAAGCTGCATGGAAAACCAGGTGTAGTTCATGCCATATTCCAGGCTTTGTACCGTGTCTCTTACTACCTTCCTGCTATCCACTAGCCTTGTCATAAAGGCCATCATTGTAAATGCAGGCAATCTTTTTTGAGACTGCAATTCACGATCATGTATAGTTATTCTGCCACAAACACGTATGGTTTGAGAATTGAAAGGTGGACTCTATTCACTGGTGAAAGGTTCACTCAGTTCTTTCTACCTCAAACTGCTCCTCTGCAAAACCTGATTGCAGAAGACCAACTTGTGAGGAATGATAACTCATATCCCTGTTAATTGTCACAGGCTCGGCTGAGATTGAGAGGGGTCCTGGTTGGAATATTCTAGGAGGGGTGAGGAAAGAACCAGGAGTCGGCCATCAGGAGATGACCATCTGTATAACTTCAAGTTGCTGAAATTCTGTGTGCTTCCAGTTCAGGGTGTGTGCAAAACAAATGAGAGAACATGTAGGAGAGCAGTTAGAAATTGTAAAGGATGACCGTTATCTAGCTCACAAAGCTGAAGGGACTGAACGCTTCAGCTCAACGCTACACAACTTCTAATACAGCATTACTTCATTAAGGACTCCAGGGAAGGAAAATGATATTAAGCATTGTCTGTCACAGCCCCTTTCTTACGGGGGCATGAAATTCTGAAGAGTGTTCATTCGTCTTGGGCATAAACACCACTGTGGTTGAGAATGAACCTGTCTTGCCTCACCCGTCTTCTAAAAACCCAGTGTGACAACTTCACAGAGAAAGGTATCTGGTGGGGCATCCATCACAGCTTGTGAATGGTAAGTTCACAGTGGATCCAAGGAAGGCAAAGGGTAGGCAGCCGATTTCCATTTGGTTGGTAAACTCTGAATCACTTCCGTGTGCTGTGGGCAAGAATCACAGAGGCAGGCTTTGAAGTGTCCTGAGGCCCAGACAGGAAGGAAAAAGGACCAGAACGATTGGTGTGGGCCTACAGCCCTCTGTAAAATGGTGGTCAGGACTCTCTGTTTCCCTTCTTTAACCCTGAAGGCCAGATGCATCACGTCGTCCCATTCTCTCACCTTCCCAAAGCACTTCTTCAAAGCCCAAGACTTCTTGACTTGTTTCCCCCATCAGCCTTCTCCACGTTTCCAACCAGCTCCCATGGCTCCAGATTTTACACTGCTGGTTCTAATTTTCTCAGAACTCCTCCTTGGAGAGCTCAGCCCTTCGTCAGAAGCACACATGGCATCTTCTAGAGACTGCTTTGGAAAGATGGAGCCGTGAAATGCAGAAAAGGTGCTGGCAGGAGGCGAGTGAGGGGGACAGGCGCCTGTTCTTGCAGGCCTTGGCATCTTGGGAAAGGCCTTTGACTTCTTTGAGCCTCGGTTTCTGCATCTGTAAACATGGGGCTTATGCTTGCTGGCTTGGTCCATATAAATCCAATGACATGTTTGTGGATATGCTTGAAAACATTCTACAAATATCAACAGTCCCATTCTTCTCCAAATGACAAACGCAGTCATTCAGTATATAATTATTTAGTATTTATGATGGGCCACACTGGGCTGGGCTCGGGAGAAACAACGAAGTATCTGGCATTTTCCCTGAGCTCAACGAGCTTATCTGGGGGTGGGATGGGGGGAGGGTTCCTCAGCATTAATGGGCAATTCAAATACACTCTGCTAAATCTCCTAAGTAGAACTTCAGAAAGATGCCCAGCTCAGACTGAGGGATTCTGCAAGGAGAAGGATAATAGTGGAGCTAAATCTGGAGGAGCGATAGGAGAACTCTCTAGGAAAAGGAAGGGGCAAAGGTCATCCCAGGGTACAAAGATGAGAAAAATGAGAGGGAGAAAAGGTTAGAGTCGAGCACGTATTTCAGGGTAGCCGGGGCCTCAGCAGAAGGGAGCGGGGGAGGAGGGGGCAGGGAATGAGGACCATGGAGGGTCAGGAGGGAGGCACGCCCTAGGCATGCTTGTGCTACAGACATAGTGCTTGTGAGGTGTCAGATACTTTTCTAGAACATTCCATGTATTAATACTTTCGGGGGAAAGCCGGGACGGCTCAGCGGGTTGAGCGCTCGCTTTGAGGCCATGAGGACCGAGGATCGAATCCCGGCTCCGGCCCAGGCAGGACCCACGTGCTGAACTGGGGAGTTCCCACAGTTCGGTTCTCTAGCTGTCTCTGTCTCTGTCTCTCTCTCTATCTGTCAAAA
>PVKE010014199.1:0-35348 GCA_004027555.1 Craseonycteris thonglongyai | reverse complement strand
TGAAGGTGAACTGCGATCTCTCACCATATACCAAAATTAACTCAAAATGGATTAAAGACCTCCAAATAAGAAAGGAAACAATAAATTGCATAGAAGAAAACATTGGCACTAAACTTATGGACCTGGGAGTCAGGGAGGACTTTATGAATCTGACCTCATTGGCAAGGGAAGTAAAAGCACAAATAAACAAATGGGACCTAATCAAGCTAAAAAGCTTCTGTGCTGCAAAGGAAACCATCAACAAAGCAAAGAGGCAACCAACCAACTGGGAGAAAATATTTGCAAACAATGCCTCTGATAAGGAGCTAATATCAAAAATATACAAAGAACTTGCACAACTCAACAAGAAAAAAATAAGCAATCCAATTAAAAAATGGGCAGATGACCTTAACAGACACTTCTCTCGTGAAGACATACATATGGCCAACAGATATATGAAAAAATGCTCCACTTCACTAGCAATTAGGGAGATGCAAATACAAACCACAATGAGATAGCATCTTACACCTGTTACAATGGCTATAATCCACAAGACAAGGGATAACAAGTGCTGGAGAGGCTGTGGACAAAAAGGAACCCTCATACACTGCTGGTGGGAATGTAAACTGGTACAACCACTATGGAAGGCTGTATGGAGATTCCTCAAAAAATTACGTATGGAATTACCATATGACCCAGCCATCCCTCTACTGGGCATCTACCCAAAAAACCTGAGAACCTTAATCTTTAAAGATGTTTGTACCCGCAGGTTCATCGCAGCACTGTTCACAGTGGCCAGAACATGGAAACAACCAAAATTCCCTTCGATAGATGACTGGATAAAGAAGATGTGGTACATTTACACAATGGAATACTACTCAGCGATGAGAAATGATGAAATACAGTCATTTGTGGCAACATGAATGGACCTAGAGACCGTCTTATTAGGCGAAATAAGTCAGAATGAAAGAATCCAGAAAAATATGACCTCACTTATAGGTGGAATATAAAACTGAAAGTTACAAAGACACAGAGACCTATGCACACACTCAATAACTTGGTGATTGCCTGAGGGAAGGGGAGGAGGGGCGATGGAGAGAGGGAGAGGAGGTGGAAGAGGGCACCAGCATTATGGACACACTCAATAGTTTGGTGTTTACCTGGAGAGGAGGGAGGAGTGGGGACAGAGAGTTGTTGGTGGAGGGGAGAGTGGGCACCAGATATATGGGGTTGGAGGGGGACCTGATTCTGGGAGCTGGGCACATAATGCGATGCATGGGTGATGTGATGTGGAGTTGTACATCGGGAAACTATCTAATTGTTACCATCCAATGTCACCCCATTAAATTTAACAATAAAATATAATAATATTAAAAAAAAAAGAAAAAAAGAATATAATAAACCTCAAAAAAAAAAACTTACAGAACAAAAACCTCAAAAAAAAAAAAAGAAAGACTTAGCTAGGACCTGTTAAGTCAACAGGAAAGCTTGCTTTCTCCAATGAGAATCAGCTAAAGCCATCAGCAAAAGTGTAAAAGAAAGACTACGGAGCTAATGACACCAAAAGTAGAGGAATTACAGATTTATCTTTAAATTTTTAATGATAGTCTTGATATGACATGTGAGAGTGACACTTTACCTCTATGGTCTTCCTCACAAAACCCGTAAGTCCAGGCTAACTACAAGGAAAACATCAGAAAAATTCAAACTGAGGGACTTTCTATAAGCTACCTGACCAGTACGTCTCAATGTGGTCAAGGTCATGAAAAATAAAGGAAGCATGAGGAACTCACACTCCAGAGAAGCCAAAGGAGACACGACAATTGAATGTAATGTGGTACATTCTGGATGGGATCCTGGGACAGAAAAATGACATTAGGGAAAATTGGTAACATTTGAATAAAGTAAATTTCCAATAACATTTAGAAAACTAGTTACCTACCGATGTTGGTTTCTTAGTTATGACAGATACAGCACAGTAATGCCAGATGTTGACAAGAGGCAAATCTGTGCCAGGGGTATTTAGAAACTCTCTACTGTCTGTTCAGGTTTTCTATAAATCTAAAACTATTCTAAAATAAAAAGTCATTTTTTTAAGTTCACTAGTAGTAACTGAGAAGAGATAAAGTTTAGTTGAAAAATAAACTACCCAAGTGCCCCTATGTATTTGTGATTGTTATACTACTCTAAATTGAAGTATTACTATTAAAGCATGCTACGTACCTAACTTAGCACTAGAAAATAGCATGGGAAATTGATTTCTATAAACAAGGGCTAGTTAACTGAAAAGCCTGGTGTTTGGCAGCTGAGCCCATTTTCATGCCTGGGGGTGCCCAGCTACCTGGACTGCACAGTCATTGTCATGTTACCTCATCCATCCCCTGCCTAGTGACTCCCCGAAGTCCTAGCATAGGGTCCAGGTGAAAATCAAGAACTCGGGCTCGGTGTCATAGACATGACTCACTCATCCACTCTTTATTTCACCCACTCTTTCTCTTGCTTAATTCATTCATAAAACATTCAAAAACATGTGAGTGGCCACTACATGCCCAGTACTAGACCCCGGTCCCTGCATTAACATGGCTAATAATCAATTGTAGCAGAGTGGCTTTGAGCCCGGATTTAAATCTCAACTTTTGCCACCTGATAGCTTTATGACCTTGGACACATTACACGAATCTTTAAGACAGTTTCCTCATTTGTAAAATGGGAATGTAGCAATAGGACTTCCCTTATGTTACTTTTGTCAGGTAATGCACATGATGTGCTGAGCACACCCATAATCACGATTATTTATCAACATGAGCAGCTCTGAGTGCTTGGATAGAAGAATAAGTGGAAAACAGTTGAACAAATCACTTTTTCTGCCACATCTAAGGTGAGTAATCTCAGGACACGTGTAATCACACTAGGACTCAGTTCCCTTGTCTGAGAAATAGGGAAAACATTTGTCACGTTGGGTTTTGAAGAGAATTAAAAGGAATAAGACATGTAGCAAACACCCCACTGTACCTGGCAGGTGACAGACTTTCAGCCATTGGGAGCTGTTATTCCTTAAATACAACAGTGAACATGGCAATTACAGGACCAGAGGTGAAGGGAGTCGGCTGAATGTAATGAGAAGATGGCTACTACAAGAAACCACCTGAGGAGGCATTTTTTGGTTCCTCACAAGATGGAAAGGAAAGGTTTTGTTGAAGAACACAAACCCAGCCATCTTGACACCAACCTACCTTTCCAGTCTAACTGAATCACCCAAATTGTTTTCCTGTCATTCATGTTGCTTCCACCCTTTCACCTGACCACCAAAGCTCAGAACCGTCTGCCTTCAGCACCATCTGCTTCCCAACCAATTTTTTTTCCTCTTTGCACCAACACTGCAGTCCAACGAGGCGGCTCCCGCTCCCTTACTCGCGGGCTTCCTCTGTGCGCCTGGGACTCCCACCCTAACCCACAGCCCCAAGCACATGCTCCGATTCTGCCAGGGCTGCTGGGCTTGGCTTCATTACCACCTTTACAGATTTATTTTATTGATTTTGACAGAGACAGCGAGAGACAGAGAGAAGTTGGAGGACCCAGAGCAGTCTCCACAGTTGTATGTTACCAGCTTGGGTGTTGTTTGTTTTTTTTAACATGGTTTTGTTGCGCACAAGGGGGCGGGGGCACGCAGGGCAGGAACCAGGCCGAGGGCCTCCCACATGGAAAGCTCACCCCAGTTCAGTATATGGGTTCACACGAGACGGGGCCGGAACTTGATCCTCGGACCCCAGGCTGCAAAGTGAGCGCTTAACCAGCTGAGTCATCCCAGCTTCCCCTCATTACCACCTTTTAGAGGAAGTATTCCCTGGTTCTTCCCACTGAGATCCATCTCCCTCACTCTCTACTCTTATATCTTGCTCTCTTCCTCTCGTATGGTACACTTTCCCCCTCGCCTTGGAGAGAGAGAATAACCCTGCACTCCACAAGAAGCCGCTTGGGGACATACTGCATTCCCAGCCTCAGTCCTTTATCATCCAAACTCCAGTGGCCCCATTCCCACACAGACACTCACTCCATTCTTAAGTATTCTTTGAATGTTCTGGATTAGAAAGATCATTCATGACAGTGACAGCGAGGATACACATGAACTGTTAAATCTGATGTGATTACTCAGTACACTCCAAATATTTACACTATAAAAAAGCAGTAATGAAGATGAACTTGTGACCTGTTCAGTCCAGCAGCACGGCCTTGCTGGCCATACAGCCTAGCTTCAGGAAGCAAGGCTGAGGGCATGGTGAGGCACAGCAGGAGCACTCAAATGGAAACCATCGCCCCGCTCTCTGAACCGCGTCTGAGAGCTCCTGGGCTTGGCATGAGCCACCCACTCAAGTGGCAACTACAGAGCATAAATAAATCAAGTCTGAGATTCACCCAAACTTCGAGGATGATGGTGACCCACGGCTATAACCCTTCCTTAACTTTTACTGGGGCAAGGAGAATGGTTAAAATGAAGTTCAGACCTCAGTCTCCCTGTGACATAATAATATATATTTGGTCTCTGCCCTGGATTCCTAAAACAGAGCTCCCCAAACCCTTTTAATTTCCTGAGCGATTCAGGTGCCAGAATTATCTGTTGTTCTAATATTTGACTCTGGTGTCTGACACAAAGCCTCTGAAAGCCTTCTAATTTCCTGGATTATAAGACCGTTTTTTCTTCTAGTCAGGTGACTACTGATGGGCTCTAGATGAGGGCTGAACACCAGAAAGACCAAACATGATTAGAAGCTTGGCACGTCCAGCCCCACCCCTCCCAATTGCCTGGAAGAAGAGAGGGGCTAGAGACTGAGTTAATACTCAATCATGCTAATGTGATAAAGCCTCCATAAAAAATCCCTAAACTATGAGGCTCAGAGAGCTTCTGGGCTGGGGAACATGGAACTGCTGGGAGGGTGACACATCTGAGGAGGGAATGGAAGCGCTGGGGCCCTTCCCTGTATCTTGCCCTAGGCGTGTCTTTCATCTGACTGTTCATCTGTATCCTTATCATAACTGTCCCCCTGAGATGTGAGCAATCCCAGAAAACCATCAAACCTGAGTAGAGGGTCATGGGAACCCTCAATTTAGAACCATGTGGTCAGAAGTACAAATGGCAACTTGGGACTTGCAATCAGCATGTGACATGGGGACAGTCCTGTGGGGACATAGCCTTTTACACGTGGGGTTTGTGCTAGCTCCAGATAGTTGGTGTCAGAACTGAGTTAAACCAAGGGTATCCAACCTTTTGGCTTCCTGGTCCATATTGGAAGAAGAATTCTCTTGAGCCACACATAAAATATACTATCACTAACGATAGCTGATGAGCTAAAAACAAAAAACAAAAAAACACTTCATAATGTTCTGAAATTTGTGTTGGGCCACATTCAAAGTTGTCTTGGGCCACATGCAACCCTCAGGCCAAGGTTTTGGCAAGCTTGAGTTAAACTGTGTAACACCCAGTCACTATTCACAGAGAACTGAAGAAATTCTTGGTTGAGAAAAAGTGACACATTTGGTGTCAAAAGTATGAGGGCTCTCCAGAAAGTATCCAGCCATGTAAAGTGAAAAATAGAGGCAGTTATGGCTGGATTTTTCTCAGACAGCCCTTGTATTCTGAGAATTACTAAAAGTGTTTTTGT
Source organism: Craseonycteris thonglongyai (assembly GCA_004027555.1). Classification (NCBI taxonomy): domain Eukaryota; kingdom Metazoa; phylum Chordata; class Mammalia; order Chiroptera; family Craseonycteridae; genus Craseonycteris; species Craseonycteris thonglongyai. The sequence continues at coordinate 29,712 of PVKE010014199.1, read as the reverse complement.
CTTTCACTCCCAAAGTCTACTAGCAAGTCTACTACCAACCTCTTCCATCCTGAGGAAGACGTGTAACATGGAAGGAAAGAAGGGAGGGAGGGAGAGAAGGAGACAGTAGGTATGGAAAGAGGAAGACAGAATTTAGGTAACAATGTATACTTATAACCACCACTTCTTGAGTTCTGGTCTGTTCTGTCCATCATTTGATAAGTCACAGCTAACTGCTATGAATTTTCCACTGGATATAAAGATGGTCTGTCTAGCTAAGACTGACATTTTTAAAGGAAGTAAACTGACACCCTCTAGTTACAGAGTTAAACACTCAATTCTAACGTTCCTAAAAGGCCTAGTCAGAGGCCCGTAGGACCCTGATCTGAGGCCAGGCATGGCTCTATAAAAATACTTGCCTTTTAGACCTAACTCAGGTGACAGAGGTCAAGAACCTGTCTTAGGTGAAGGCAGCAATGTGAGCAAATTGGCCATTGAGGAAGAGGGTTGCACAAAGGCTATCGGATTTTTTTTTTTTTAAAAAACAGAGTTTTAAATCTCTTAAAATTTGGTTTAGTTTTCTAGTTCGACATAATTTTTTTGCCTTCATTTAATCCCTGATTTTATTTCAAAGGAAACATAATTTAAACAATGTGTAATTGTAATTAAATAAAGGACTCGGCAATAAAGGACACAAACACCAACATTCTTGTTTGAAAGCAAATCTTTCCTGGCTTCCAAGACTGCCAGGGGATTTTTAGAAGAACTGTGGCAGCTTGGAGCTAAGAGTTTTCACTGAGCCAGAGGGAGAAAATTAACCAGGAATTTATCATCTGAGCATGTTGTGTGGAGCCTGAGGTGGATGGAACTCGCTGTCCTTATCCTCATGCATTCTAACTACATGTGTAGATTAAGCCGTGACAATTTCTGAGAAAGCTCGGAAGTCCCAGCAATTCTTCATTCACGGTGAGTCCACAACACAGTGCATCATGATCACTAAAGCAATGCAACACACTGTTCCGTAAATCCCAACACGCAGCGAATGCCACATGACACATTTTCTGGGAGCTTCAGCTGTGTTAGTTTATCACCAGCTAGTGACAACCAAAACAATCAGTGGAGGGTAATTCTCCTGGAAAAAATGTGAAGTTTTAAATGGAAACACAGCACTGAAGGAAGATGCTTGAGATAATTGAAAAACAATAAAGACCATCTCAACAGTGAAGGGCTGAGTAACAAACTTCCAAGGAGAAGACCAGACAAATTACTCTCCAGTGCGCCCCGCAATGCTGCTTACTTTCCAGATTATAGCAATGCTGCGTGATTCCAAGATCAGTTCTTATATACTCAACCAAGGCCCTGGAGTCCACCCTTGTGGCTGGTTGCAATGATGTGTAAGAATCTAATGGATCAGCCCCAGACAAGGCCACCACCCAGATATTGTCAACAGTGAGGCAGATTGAGACTTGGAGAGAGGAGAGGGTGTTTAGACCCTAACAGGGGCTAGGTGGAAAATCAAACCTAGTTCTCTTTCCTACTTGGATGGCTGGGTGTTCTCTTTTAGATAAGACCATGTTATTTTCCCACACACACATGGTGCCACCACCATTTTATTGCAGCTCATTACTAAAGATGTAGGAGTTGATGAAAGCCCACTCACAGGGAGAGGACCAGTGTCTTCCATCATTGGGCTTCACTAATCAGGGGAGGTCTCGTGTTCTAATGGCCCCTGAGGGCCAGGGAGAGTGTGGAGGTATAGTTCCTCCTACCTGTCATGTAGAAAATCATAGCCCAGAAAGAGCTCTCAAGGTCATGGGCAAGAAAACCAGTTCAGCAAAGGTATCAGTCAAGAGCAGGATGTGGAACGAAAATGAGAGTAGGTTAGGCACCCAGTTCAGAGAAGAGAAGAGCATTGGGCAGGCCAATAAGACCTATGCAAAATCTGAATGTTAACTACCACAACATGGGTTTTTGTGGGTAGGAGAGGCTCAGTTAAAAGGGCTATGTAGGGACTAAGACCCCCATATACTCATCCTACAATAACAATAACAACAATAATCAGTAACATTTATTAAGCACTTACTACATACCAAACACTTTTCTAAGGGCATAATCCTTACAACACAGCTGCCTGAAGTAGGTATCATCATCATCATCTCCATTTTTCAGGTAAGAAAATCAAGGCACAGACTGGTTGATTAATTTGCTAAATCACCCTGCCAGCAAGTAGAAGAACTAAGATTCAAACCCAGGTGGTTTGGCTCCATAGCTCATGAACTGAATCAACAAGCTGGTAGGTTCTTCAGGGCTATTGCCCAGCAGGAAGAGTTTTTATCTTTGTATCACCAACAGGATATTTGGAGACTCAGACAACACTCCCATACTGTGGCAGGATTACATTAGTGGGGAGGTAGCATCTAATCTTGACTAAGTACTCACCCTCTCTCCCCAGCATGGTAGACCCCAGAGCCTAAGGGACAAGCCATGCCCAGGAGCAGGGTCACCAGGACATCTCCAATCTAGAAGAATAGAACATTGTAACCATGGGTGGAAAGACCCCCATGTTCCTTCTTGGGCCTTGCAGACCGTAGAGCAATCTCTTCATATTTACAGTGTTCAGTAAAACCCAGTTTTGGAGTCCACATTAACTAGCAATGCTTTCAGAGGAGAGTCAAATGGAAGAGTTATTTAAGGCACTAACTAAAAGATAAGTGGAAAAGTTGCACATGAAAGTAAAGACATCTCATAAAATGGTTAACTAGAAAAGTATTTTAAACATTGTAAATATTCACACTTTGAACATTCCAAATATTTGCATAACTATTCCAAGAGGAGTCTTTTTTTTTTTTTAATTAACCAGTGGAATTTATATATATATATTTTTTAATATTTATTTACTTATTTATTTTGACAGAGAGAGAGAGAGAGAGATACAGAGACAGAGAGAGAACTGAACCGGGGGAGCTCCCAGTTCAGCATATGGTTCCGCACGGGCCGGGCCAGGATTCGATCCTTGGTCCCCTGCACTGCAAAGTCAGCACTTAACCCACTGAGCCATCCCGGCTTCCCCAAGAGGAGTCTTAACAAGGGGGTTTTGAACTTTCAAAGGCTATAAAAAGACTTGGGTGCTGTTCTCCAAGTGCTTTGTTTTGAACAGAGCTCTGGAATCGTCTGGCAAACCCAGAATAAACCATATTTTCCCTCAATGAATGTATCAGGATTTGCCCTCATTTCTGATCTAAACTCCCCACACCTATCTATTTAGCACACTCGATACCTCCTTTACATCCAAGTATGTACTGAGCCCCAACTGGGCACTGTATGAAGGGTCAAGGCAGTGGCAGAGCCACACACAAAGCCCTCCCCATAGAGCTTGCGTTCTAGTGGGCAAGGCAGACAGTAAATAAGTGAGCATTTGTGGTTGTGGTTAACAGCATAAGGGAAATGCACAGGGGTGTCTGATATGTAACAGAAGGAAAGGCTTCTTCAGGATGGATGGCTGAGAAGAAGTAAAAAGTGTGGAGTTTCAAAAAAAAAAACATTAAATGATGGAATTTTTCTTTTTTTAAGTTTCTTTTTTCCTTTTTTTAATACTTTTTTAATTTTTTTATTTGTTTGTTTGTTTATTTATTTATTTTTATTGTTTTTGACAGACAGAAAGAGACAGAGAGAAGGGGGAGGGCCCAGAGCAGCCCCCACAGTCGACAGCATTAGCCCTCCATACAGTTTCACCCCACAGGTGGGCGCGGGGCTGCCCAGGGCAGGAACTGGGCTGGGAGCCCCCTGCATAAGCCCCAGCAAGAACCGAACTGGGGGCACACCCCAGCCCAGCACACAGGTCCACACGGGCCGGAGCCGGGACTCGATCCCCGGTCTCCGGGGCTGCAAAGCGAGCGCTCAACCCGCCGAGCCATCCCAGCTTCCCCTGGAATATTTTTTAAACTCAACTTTCAGTGCTGATTTAGGTTAAGCACACAACTTGAATTTACCTCTACTGCCTAGAGAGCCAAGGCCTGATTTTGCATGTGAGGATATAATATTCAGCTTACCAATCTTTAAATAAAATATAACTCTGACCTAAAGTTTAGACATCATCTACAGATAGGAGCAATTTCCCATGCAGAATATGGCTTAAAGGTCATTTGTTGTTTGGTTGTTGAATTACATGTTCTTACATTGTTGCGTTATAGAAATCAGCAGGACATTTGTTTTGAGTTATCAGAGAATGTGAATCTTGGCAGCTTCCACCTCTGCTATATGCGGAGTCAGGGTCTCTCAGACATGAGCAACTCTCATAGACATTTTCCAATGCTGCATTAACTACTTCAGGCAAGTTGGACAATGTGCCAGGAACAAATGGAGATGCTTCAGTAAGGAAAAGTGCACAGCAGTGATAGATCTAGAAGACTAAACCCAAGTCTGCACACCCAAGGAGCAAAAGCCCTGGTGTTTGCTGCTAACAAACAATAGAAATTTTACCTTCATCATGAAAAATAAACCAACCATGAGGCAGCAGTACCATGTAAACATTTCTAAAGCTGCATTTCTAATTTGCATGCCTAGAAACATGGCCCATGTCAGCGGAGACTGGTTTGCTGAGGATAGTGTTGCTTATTGCTTTAAAGTAGTGATTCGTGGGGAAGCTGAGATGGCTCAGTGGGTTAAGTGCTCACTTGGCAGCCCCAGAGCCTAAGGATTGAATCCCGGGCCCAGCCCATCTGGACCCATATGCTAAACTGGGATGTGCCCCCAGTTCAGTTCTTGCTGGGGCCTATGCGGGAGGCTCTCAGCCCAGTTCCTGCCCTGCACAGCCCCCTGCCCACCTGTGGAGTGAAACTATATGGAAAATTAATGCTGTCAACTATGGCGACTGCTCTGGGCCCTCCCCCTTCTCTCTGTCTTTGTCTGTCTGTCTGTCTGTCTCTGTCAAAAAACAATAAAAATAAATGTTTAAAAAATAAAGTAGTGATTTGCAAATGGGTCTCATAGGATGCTGAAGAAGGAGGGGCCCTGGAGTCCTGGAGAGGCACAATACAAGCAAAGTATGTTATCAAAAGCCTGATAGCAAAGAAATCTGTTAAACCTGGCATTTCTCAAAATCTTCGACTGTGGAACCTTTTTCTCTGTAACATCCTATTGTCAGTTATTATTCTCTGGCTGCCAGGCATCTGAAGCAGCTTTCTGGGGTTAGGGAATTCTCAACTGTGTGAGGTTTCCAGGGAGGAAAGGCTTACCTCTCACCACAGAAGATAAGTAGTCGCCCTGCCTCCCTTCGTGGGAACTAGGGTATCACACAGCATAGGCCTACCAGGCCCAGCACGCTACGAGTAGGACTTTGAAGTCAACAGCAAAGAGGCAGGAGCAGTAGAGACTCATTCTGGTGGCAGTGATAAGCACAAAGTTCAACTTCAGAGCCATTGGTGGGGCAAGGAAGGTGGTAAGTGTCTACGGGAGGTGACAGTGCTGTCCCCACCAGGCTGTGCCCTACCGTGGTTTGGCTGTGGTTCTGGCCTTCTCCCTTGGCTCCTGACTACTTTCTGAGCCTGGTCTCCAGTCTTCCCGTCATGACTATGAATTTGAGTACCCTCCTTTTTGTATTTGAACCACCCAGGGTCAGATTCTATTGTCTGTAAATGAGAATTTTGCTACTACGTATCCTTAGACATCTGGCAGAATTAGTATCTAGAGGAACTTTGGAACATGCTACATTCTCATGCAATATGGCCATCGTAATAAATTGGATACTATGATGATAGCACAGTAAATTGATATATCTTTATTACCTTGGCAACCAGATGTGTTATTAATAATACAGTTTCCAAAAGGTATGCAGTGTGTGTGTGTGTGTGTGTGTGTGTGTGTGTGTGTGTGAAAAAAAGAAAAGTCTCAGAAAGAATTTCATCTCACCCCCAGATCATTTAATAGGTCTTCTGTAGGCACCACCTCACTTCCTCCAATTTGACCTGGTCATCTCCTCCCTGACCCTCCCCCACACCATAATCATCTAGTACTGACCATTCCTTTTGTCCTTCAATATAATCTACCCCCGCCCCATCTTAATGCTAGTGTGAGATTTGTTCTGATTACATGGCCTGCAGATCTAAAATGAAATGATAATTGTACAAAACAGATGTTTCAGCCAATGGAAAATTGTAAGCTATTGAATTCAAAAAATGCTATAACTCCAAAGAAAATATTGCAGGCAAAGTTTTTTAGAAGCAAGGCCCAAATGTAAATGAACCATTTGAGAGGCAGCAGGATTTGGAAGGGCCGAGGGAGATAAGCATGCAGGTAAATATAAATGCTAGCACTACAGATACAGTTTCTGTCTTGTCCTAGTTGGTGAAAATAATCTCATATATTCCTACCTAATAATGTCATATCATGATGGTAATTTTGACATATTTCTCCCTAGTATAGGTGACCTCTGGACCTCTTTTTCAAATACTCCATCATGAAATCTGGTAACTATCTACAGTGTCATTTTGTCATCTTGATTTAGCATTTCCCTTGCAATAATGGACTGATAATGAATAAAATGGGATTTTCTGCTCGTAACTAAGGAAACCCTATTGATATCTTAGCATATCGTCATCAATAGCCCCTCCCATCCATACACACTGCATAACTTCAGCTCGGTTCTTATAAAAAAAATGGGAAGTTCTATACTGTGTCTTTTTAAAAATAAACTAAAACAAAAGAATTCTAGCAAGTTCTTTATTTTTTACTTTGCATTCAAAAATATATGCAACCAAAGAACTCAGCTTGTTTGGAGGGATAATACTTGGACATACTAACTAGAATGTTCTTTCCTACCCCCTTTATCATCCCTCCCTGGATGGCAGACATACCTGTCATTTTTCCAGGAATGGTGGAAGGAGGGTTTAGAAGGTTAGAAAGAAAACAGAACAAAGACACACAATTCTTAAGTGTAAAGCTCAAAAGCTAGGGGTTTAGGTATTTAAAACAGAGAACTAGAAAGTAGACTTAAGAGTCAGAACTGGAGTCGGCTCCCTTTTGACCACACCCACCAAGGATCCCATAAGCACAAGACTATGACTCAGCAGGCCACCAGGCAGAAGTGGCCAGTTCTAAGGACCAGGCAACACAAGAAACATCTCAAGGAATGTCAGAGATTATTATCATATAGAGACCATGGGGCAGGCCAGTGATATCTGAACAAACAGTCCCCTTTCTGAAGTTTAACACCAGCCTGAGAGGCAATGAAATTTATAAAAAGGGAGGCAATTCCAAATATAGCTAAATTTTTAACCTGAAATGATTGAAAAATTATGAAAGTTGACTGAGTTTATCTGAAAGTAACAAGGTCCCATTTCCCATGCTAGAAAAAAGGAAGTTCAAGGCCAGAAATAAAATTTTTTTACCAAAATAAAGTACTCCATTTTACACAGCTGATCTTGAGACATGTAGTTTGCACCCATTTTACTTAAATTTACTGAAAGAACCTAGATCCAGTGCAATCCCATCAGAACTGATGTTTCTGATCAACTTGAACTTCTCAAGTCTTCAGAAATCATGGGACGTGGGAAAGAAGAAAGAGCAGGAAAGATAAGGTGGAAAAAGGCAGCACCTGGAAAAGTTATGAGAAGCCCAAGTCGGAAATGAATAAAGAGAGGAAATAGGAAGAATGCAAAGAGGAATGCGTCATTATCTGTCTTCTAAGTCCCAGCGGGGACAGATTCCCTTGCTCATCACTTATGCAGGTTCTGGGACAGTGCGAGAAAGAAAGGTCAGGAGTTAGGGGCACATGGAAAGATTGGCTGCATATGGGATGGGAGAGCTGGACTGGATACAGGCTTTGCAGGGGGCATCTAGCTTGGAACTAGTGACTTGGAATTCTGACCAATATATTTGAGTGTATAATAGTATAAGAAATACACATGGTAAATTGGGTAATAAAACTAACCTCGATACTTTCTTGTATTTGAGCTGACAGAGTGATAGTGTCATCACCCTGGATCAAAAGTCTAATAGTTCATTCATTTCTCATATTCTGACCCAGTTCCAGCATGGATAATTACATTCCACTTACCTAATTCCCCCTGGAACATCTATGAAATGTGTTTCCAATCCTCTCTGGCCCCTGGTTATTCCCTATTTTAAATCTCTGGTACCCACGGGGATGGTGAGCCATAGTAAGCTAGTATTTATCATCTACCTTGAGATTTCTGAATGAAAAGTGCTATAAAAGTGCAAATTGATCTTAGCAAGAGTGGGCCAGCATTCCTTATGTTGTTAAGCTGTCCAAATCATTTCCCCTTACATAGATCTCCCACCTTGTTTGAAAGCACTTCATGTTTATCTTGAGATCTGTAAGCATCTCAAGAATAAGGACTGTATTTCTTCTTTTCTTTGATAGCTTCCAGCAAATAATAACTATGCTGTGAAGCTTGGTGACAGATTACTTAATCACACGTTCATGAAGCCACAACATAGTCTACCTCCTAGGGCCCATCGAAACTCATACCCCAGAACCCCGCCCCCCAATTTTTCCTTTCAATCTATCTAAACTAAAGTGGCTATTGAAAATGTTCTTCCTAACTACCTGACATAGACAAAATTATATTGTAAAGAGGAAAATATGAGAAAATGAATGGATAGTATGAGCAGGATAAGGAAGTGAGAGCCTATAAAAGGGTGATGGTTAGTGGGTTCTTATAAGAATTTTTTAATGTGTGCTTACACCCATGAATGAATGAAGTATCAGTCAACCACTGGAGGCATACAAGTTAGGGTCCGTTGTGGCTGCAACACAGGTACCCAGTTGGCTCATAAAAGGAAAGGCATTGGGCCTCAATTCGGAATTCAGGGAAAGCCACACCCACAGCTGCACTTTGGGCAGGTGTTTGCAGCTGGACCTCAGGAGCAAGGGCAACCAAGTGCACTCTGACCATCTCTCAGTGCTAGGTCTCCACATATCAGCTCTCAAGATAAGGTCTCCAACACGCCCCACGGTTATACCTACTGTTCATTTAGACAGATTCTAAAACAAGCCCCAAGTCCAAATGACCTAGGAAGGTCCTCTTTGGCCCAGCTAGGGGCAGGTGTCCACCCCAAGACCAGGACATTGCTACCAAAAAGATGTGAGGGAATGCCAGGATGGCTCAGCAGGTTGAGAGCCTGTCTTGCAGCCCTGGGGTCCAAGAATCAAATCCTGGCCCCAGCCTGTGCGGACCCATATGCTGAACTGAGTTGTGCCTTCAGTTGTGTTCTCACCACGGCAAGCCTCCTGCATGGGAGGCCTTGGGTTTGCCCCTGACTCATGGGGGTATGCCTCCCATGTGGGAGGCCCTTGGCCCGGTTCCTGCTCTGTGCAGCCCTGTGCCCACCTATGGAATGAACCTATGTAGAAAGCTAATGATGTGCAACTATGGGGACTGCTCTGGACCCTCCCCTTCTGTCTCTGCCTGTCTCTTTCTCTGTTTGTCAAAAATAATAAAAATAAATCTTTAAAAAAAAAGATGTGAAACCTGGAAACAGAATGGGGAAGTTTCTGGTTATATAATCCCCAAGGTCAAGGACTGACTGGAGGAGTAAATCAAGATCTAAGAATAGACTACATGAAATAAAGGCTACAGCCCATGTAGGATTGGGTGTGTTTTAGCCTCATGTTCTGTTCACTGAATAAAGAAATGTCAGTGGCTTGGACTTGTCTCTGTTGCCTCTATAAAGCCAACATTTTGCTCCATTGGGAGCACAGGCCCCAGCCAAGGTGACCGATAGCTCTAGGGGATGATGGAGAGCTCCCCAGCACTCACCTAAAGGACCTTCCCAGAGGCCTGGGGGCTGAGCTCACACCCGTAACAGGCCCACCTTCCAGGTCTTATGTTCCTCAACGTGAGGAGATATTGGGAAAAGAAGCGATGAGTGAAAGACAGAGGCAATGACAAATGCAGGCACATGGATGGGGAGGCCAGTTGAGGGGTAGGGGTGGAAGTATTAGCATGGAGGAGGGTTCAGGAATAGATCACCCCTTTAGGTTCTCTTTAGCCTTGCGACTCCCTACTCTTTTCAGAACCTCCTAGCCCGGGCCCCAAGGTAGGTTGTATCACCAAGAGGTAGGGAGGGAGGTAACAAGGAAGGATCTGTATTTTTGTCTTGCTCTTGGAAAGTCACTTACACCCTTAGCCTCAGTGTCCCCCCTTTGTAAAATTCAGACTGGTCAATGTATTACATATTTAGCATGGTTTCTTCTCTCTGCACAGGTACAGCTTTTACCCCTGTAATAACAGCTGACCCTGGCAGTGGGCAGATCAATCAATTATCAGGTAACATGGCAGCAAGTAACCAGCAAAATGGGAGAGAAACTTTAAAATATTGTTGCTCCTGCCTCTCCAGTGAATTCTGACCAAGTTTTCTCATTAGCCCATAACTGTGAGTTTCTTACCTTGGTGAGAGTCAAGGATTTCAAGGCCTTACACAAACCCTGCAACGGTTTTGGTTTCGCGAGCTGAAATATAAAAGGCACAGGTCCCAAGGTGATTAACTAGGGTTTTATAGGCTGTGTTTCCAACCCGCGCTGTGCTGCGTGTATTCAGTTACTGCAGTTATGATTTCATTAGCTTCTCTGATAAATAATGCAACAACTTTAATGATGCATTTCCTCTTAAAAAAAAAAAAAACCACAATGGAAACTCTATTTCATAAAGCAAGGAAGAACAATGAACAATGACTTCTGTTTAATTTTTATTACTCTAAAATTAATCTGTAAGATTTTAAGAAGTGAAAACCACTTCCTGAGGGTAGGGGATAAAAAAAGGAAGGAAAAAAGGTTAACCTGTTTAAAAGGTGCAATCATTTCTGGGTGAGTGCAGAGTAGATATAGGTCAGGAATCAGCATGAAAGCCCCACCTTCCTCAATTGAGCCCTTTCTAGATCACAAAAGGAAAGTGGTCCTGCCAAATTAAAACCCTCCATAACAATAAAATCTGATTTAATGCAGTCATTATTTTTCCATTAAATCTGAATATCATCTAATGCATGGATGTTATTTTAAACCTACCACACTAATGCAAATCCAACATTACTTGTAAATCAGACCTAAACGTTCCATCAGTTGTCATTACTGCTATTGACAATCACAATATTTCATCCCTAGGGACACCAACCCCTCAACCCCTGACTCCAGAGATAAAGGGAAAGAGCAGAGGAGATGTATTTTAATTTCTAACAGAGCTACTTACTGAAGTGTAGAGGTTGGGTCAGTAACACCCTGGAGAGATCAGCTTAATTTGGTTCCACGTATAACCCTTGCTTCCCCAGGCCACACTAGGCTGGGGGGATCCAAGGCTTGTTTAAGAATAATCTGGAAAAGAGAAACCTCTCCATGTATTTAAACCAGAGGAGATTTAGTCTTGGAAGTTGGTGACACAGGGTATGGGAGAGCTGAGAAGTCAATGAGCAATGCAACCCAGAGATTAGCAACTACAGGCAGCTGCTGCCACACCTTGGCTGAAGGAAGAGAGGGGAGATGAAGTGGGATGAGGACCAGTGGGGTAGGGATGCTAGGAAGGTTCTGGAACCACACCAGATCTGGAGCCACTCAGTGGAAATGGGAGCCACGGACCCAGAGGAGACAGTGCCGGGGCAGCATGACCTTAGTGTGACAGCTCTTTTAATCAACCTTAAATTACGAGGCCTCCACATGCCACAGTTCCTTCAGCCTGGAGTCTGTGGCGTGGTGGATATCAGGCCTGAGTCCCCAGGACATAGCCCATAGCCTGGAGAGGCCGGACATTCTGGGATGGACTGTTTGTACCCCAAGCTCCAAGCTCAGGCCTCACGTGGTTTTGCCTAAGCCCCACCACCACAGTGGGCACACAACACAGGCCTGACCAGTTAGAACATGCGTCACCCTCATGGTAGTGATTGATTCAGGAGAACCCGTGTCCTAAGAGGACGTTTGTTCTGCAGTCAGAGGAAAGAGAAGCTATGGATGAGGAAACGTGGCCCTGGAACTGATAGCAGAGATTTGGCTGCCAGCCTAGGGAGAAGCAGCCACCCAGAGGAGAGCAGAATGGAGAGAATCACAGAGAAGCCAAGCCACAGCCCAGAAGACAGCATGACCTGGAGAACAAACCAACCCATTTACCCTCATGAATTTACAATCGTTTGACACAAAGTCCCTGTGCTTTAAGCCCTATGGTTTTCTGTTGCTTGCAACAAGAATCCTAACTGATGTATAAAGAACCAGTTGCTTCTTCAAAGGTTTGGCTCACGGTCAATGTTAATAAACAATTGCTTGCTGTTGTTTGCTTATATAGCTATCAAGAAATTTATACTGTGAGAGCTGGGATGGCGATAGTCTGGCTTTCCTAGTATGATGCTGTGTTATATCTGATTCTCAATATTCATAATCCCCAGTAAGCCTGTCTCCAATATAAGGCATGCATCTTTACCATTCCTTTCAGCCTCAGGGTGATTTATATGCTACTCTTCATCAGTGTTTATTTTCTAATATCTTAATCCACAAATCCATCATTAGCACTGTTTTACCCAATTATGTGTTTATATCGACTTTTATATTTACCAGTTGATATGCTTTCCCTTCCTTCCTTCATCTCAGATCTTCTATCTAGGATCATTGTCATTTTCCAAATGGAAACAGCCAATAGGCATTTCCAAATTTCCTTTACAGATATCTGTGGATGATAAACACAGTTTTTATTTGCCCAAAAATATCTTTCTTTGACCTTGAAAGAATTCCACTGGCTGTAGAGTATAGTGAATATATCTTCATTAGATACAGATTTAACACTTACAAATACTATTTTACAGTCTTTTGTCTTCCATTGACACTATTGTGAAGTCAGCTATAAGTCTAATTATCATTTTTCTGTAACTGATTTGTCTCTTCTCTCAAGCTTCTTTTAAATTTTTGTTTGTCTGTGGTGTCCTCCGATTTCAGTATGTTGTTAATAGATATGGATTTTTTTAATTTATCTCATTTAGAACTTATTGGACTTCCTAAAACTGAGAATTACTGTTTTTCAATTCTTTAAATACTAAGCCATTTTTGGCTTTGATTGTTGCTTCTCCCTCATTTGTTCTCTATCCTTCTTGAGTTCCAATTAAGAATATGTTAAACCTATTTTTATTTTTCTATTCCTTTGTCTTTTTTACTGGATTCTATAGAATTTCTTGAGCTCTATCTCTCAGTTCACTTATTCTCTCTTCAGCTGTGTCTTATCTAGTGCTTAAACTATCCAGTGCCTCTTCAATATCAACTGTGATATTTTTTTCAGTCTTAGAAGTTTCATTTGACTCTTTTCATGTCTGCTTAGTGATTTTAATAGTCTCTTTTTCCGTATTCATATTCCATCCCCTTTTTTAACTTCTTTTTATTTTCTCTGACTTTATATTCTACTCCTCCCACTTGACTTCACCTCAGCCATCCTGACTTCTCTTCTGTGCCACTTCCAAATCTTTACTCTGATTAATCACTCTATAGAATATTTATACCTGACTCCAAAAAATAAACATGCCTTACTTTCTTCAAGTTTTGTTCAAATGCCACCTCATACACAATTTTTATACCCACTGCCTGCTTTATTTTTTCCTGTAGTGCATTTTACCTTCAAAGACTTTATAGTTGATATATATTTTTAAGATTTAAATTTTGTTTTTGACAGAGAAAGAGAGACAGAGAGAGAGAGAGAAAGAGACAGAGAGAGAAGGGGAAGGGCTCAGAGCAATCTCCATAGTTGTACATCATCAGTTTTTGACGTACTTTCATACCACACACAGGGGTGTGGGGCTGCACAGGGCAGGAACAGGGCTAGGGGCTTCCTAGGCTAGGCTTGGACCTGATCCTTGGACCCCAGGGCTGCAAGGCAAGCACTCAACCTGCTGAGCCATCCTGGCTTTCCCTATAGTTGATATATTTAACTTGCATGTAAGTGTTTAAAGGCAGATATATTTTGTGTTACTTTTTCATTATTGTATCCCTAGTATCTAAAATAATTAGTACCTAACACTAGAGGACACAAAAAAGTATTTATGGATAAATATTAAACACATTTAACTTTGTCTTGTTGTGTTCAATAATCTGGGTTCCACTTTTATTTATGATGTTGTTTCCTTGTGCTCAAGTTCCTTGAATTTAAATATGTGAATTCTTTGAGTACTGGGTTGAAGCTACATTAGCTTAGAGATATATGTTTCTGCCAGGTTTCCTAATTATAATAAACTTCTGGCCTTCCTTATATATGTTATTTGTTTAAAGTTTTTCATACTCTTTGCAACATAGGTTCTAGATATATAAGTCAAAAAACATCAAAAATGCAAATAGTGGGATATTTTAATGTACCTCTTGCAGGCTACATATTGAAGGTAAAACACAGGTGAGGATATAGAGTAATTAGTACATACGTAATAACTTAAATCCCTGAATTTAAACACACACACACACACACACACAGACACATATATGATAAGCATTATATGTATGATATATATGATATACATAATATATAATGTTTATTTGTACATCCAAAATAAATAAGTCAAATGCTTGGCCACCAAGAAAATCCTTATAAATTTTTAAAAGAGTTGTAGAGGTCTCCATTCTCAATCATAAACTTAAAAGTAATAATTTCTACTACCTATAAAGAAACACTCCAATCTAATCCTTGTATCAAAGATAAATTAAAACTAAAATTTCAAATAATCAAGAAGGCCCTTAAATGAGACTACTTTATAAAAAGAAAAATCAGGGAAGCCGGGATGGCTCAGCGGGATAAGCACTAGCTTTGCAGCCCTGGAGCCTGAGGATCGAATCCTGGCTCTGGCCCATCTGGACCCATATGCTGAACTGTGGTTTGCCCCCAGTTCAGTTCTTGCCGGAACCTATGCGGGAAGCTCCTGGCCCAGTTCCTGCTCTGTGCAGCCCTGTGCCCACCTGTGGAGTGAAACTATATGGAAAACTAATGCTGTCAATTATGGAGACTGATCTGGGCCCTCCCCCCTCTCTCTGTCTCTCTCTGTAAAAAAAAGAAAAAAACAATAAAAATAAATCTTTAAAAAAAAACAATCTGTGGGACATAGAAAAAGCTGTATGTAAGAAAACAATTATAGTTTTAAATGGCTTCAACGCCTAAATTAAAGACACAGTTCATCTTAATAAATTAGAAAAATATCAATACAATTCACTGGAAGTAGAAAGAAAGATATTTTTAAAAAGGATAAAATATAAAAACAGTGGACTCTTCATTAAACTGAAACTCAAGTAATTCTCAAGCAACTGGCAAAAAAAAAAAAAATTTAAACAAATAATACTTTACATAAAAATTAAAATAGGGAAGCCGGAATGGCTCAGTAGGTTAAGCGCTCACTTTGCAGCCCTCGGGACTGAGGATCAAATCCTGGCCCTGGCCCATGTGGACCCATATGCTGAACTGGGGTGTGTTTCCCATGTGGGAGGCCCCCAGCCCAGTTCCCGCCCTGCGCAGCCTCCCACCTACCTGTGTAGAACTAAATCATGTTGAAAAACTGATGACATACGACTATGGAGACTGCACTGGGCCCTCCCCCTTCTCTCTGTCTCTCCCTGTCTCTGTCAAAAACAATAAAATAAATCTTTAAAAAAATTAAAATAAAGCAATTTCTAGCAGAAATGTAAGTTTAAACTTGGAGTGCATCTACATATCATGCAAACCCTGACTTTGTGTGAAAGTCATAGGGCCTCAAAGCAAGCTAATATCCATTCATTTTCAAGAAAGCCGCATGCAAGTCTGCCCACACAGCATTATCTACTGATGGAGATCCAAACCCATTCACATCCACTTCTCCTGATCCTGTCTGAGAGCTACATCATCAGATCTTGATTCTGATGATCCTAATGTGATGTCTACCCAGTAAGCTATCCCAACTGTAACAGTTTTAAGTGTGTATCTGTGTGTTCTTTCCTAAGTTACTTGAAGTTCAAAAAAATTGTTAGTGAAGTTCACTGAATTGAAGCATTTATTGACTGTCATTTAACTAAAATTGCACACTGCATTCACAAAGCTGTTCTTATAATAATACTGTGTTACTTTAAGTTGTTTGTCTTAATTTGCTTTTAATTATGGTATTTCAATACTAATATCAAGGCATTACAGAGTTTTTGGTATGGTATGGGGTAGTATGGGGTTTAGTATTAGTTAGGCCTATTTTTAATAGTAACTGTCAAGCAACCAGATACTACATTTATCCAGCATCTACCAACCCCCATGGGAGCTGCTTACCTAAAACTGTACTGTAAAACTGAAGTCTCGTTCTTTGAAAAGACTATAAAAAAAGATAAGCCCTTATAAGCCTAATTAGAAAAATAGTAAAAAAATACGTATTTAAAATTAGGAATGAGATATGAGACATAATCACAGACACAGAAGAGACTAAATAATCATAAGACAATATGCTATGCAAATTAATGTCAATGAGTTTGAAATTTTAGATAAAATGGATAATTTCCTAGCAAAATTTCAATAGAAAGCTTGGTTAGAGTGGCTACAATAGAGCAAGTGGGAAATGTGATTAAGGTCCTCTTTCAGAATGCAACTTTAAACACAAGCACAGCAATTTCTAGAGCCAAAGAATGCACAGACACTTCAGGGCAATTCCAAAGTAAACAGCTCCGAACAGCAGTGACCCCAACACTCCTCTCTTCAACACTGTTTAAATCTAGTATTAGGATAATTGGGCCCAAGGTTACATCACATTGAATAACTGGGATCTCTGCATTCCAGATGAGCTTGGAGGCAGATTAATTGAAAGATGCAGAGAAGATAACAACCTATGAGGATGTTGAGTCCCTTTGGAGTCTGTACACTGGACAGATTATAATAAGCCTCTGTAAATCCAGGAAGGAGGCTGGGCTCCCTTGGTTTTAATGCCTCATGTGGAAATTCCAGCAGTTTCTCAAGATGTGCAAATCATCAACTCCAGCCTTGTCAGAATCTGCGTCCCTGAGCTATTGTTGGTATTGGCCATTTCTTGGGAAAGTGTCAACATCATGTTCACATAATTACTGTTCAGGTGGAAACATTTAAAAACTCATAAAAAGGAGAAATTAATGATAATCCAGTCTCCAAGGTCAGAGGCATGCATTTCAGTAGAACTTCATCCCCCTCCAAAACAAAAAGTGACATTGAACCAGTTTCTGATGGAAGGTGAAAGAAATAAATTAGCCAGCATATTTATCAAAATGGGCTAGAGAGATTATGCAGTATAAGGGAATCGTTTTTCTTAACTATAGTCTCACCATTGAGCCGTGAAAATTGTGTTGTTGTGTTTTGCACACAGCGATACCCTGAAGCCAAGAATCTGGCTAAGCTCTGCATTGAGTTCTGACCCACAAAAACTGTGAGATAATGAATATAGGTGTCATTTTAAACTGCTAAATTTAAGATCATTTGTTATGCAGCAATACAACACTAATATGAGTATACACACCTCTAACTCTCTCTTCACACTATTCTACATGCCTATAAATCCTGCCACCCACCCCCATCCATCCTCCAGATAGATAATTCTGACTCAACTTCTAAGGCTCAATTTGAACACCATTTCTTTCAAGAACCCTTCTCTTAACTCTTCCTTCCATCCCTCTTCTTGTGTTCTACATCTACTATTATACATATATATTGCACATATGAGGGCTGTCCAGAAAAAAATCTAGCCATTGTCAATATAATGAGAACTGTTACTAGACACTTTTTGGACAACCCCTTGTACATTTGAATCATTATTATCTTATATCTCTGCCTCTTAGAGTGTGTGTGCATGCTTGAAGCAAAGGGTTCTATCAGTCATATTTATATTCTCAATATTAAGCATAATGACTGCTATATTGTAAACATTCAATACATGTTGGTGTGGTGGTTATGCATCTAAGTTTAAAAACTCCTTATTTTGAATAAAGCTATATCTTGACCAAATTTAAGATCCATCATTACCAGGATGGCAGAAAACTTACCCTCAGTCCTCCCTTAGTTTTCCTTCACTCTTCCTGAAAATACTACCAAAAAATCCAAGACCTTATACTTGTGTCAAAGCATTATGGTTAGGGAGCACTAGCAACTGGTTGCTTCTAAGTTATTCAGTGTCTCTAGCTACAGTAAGTGTGTCCAACCCGCAGCCCCCAAGACCACATGTGGCCCAGGACAGCTTTGAATATGGCCCAACACAAATTTGTAAACTTTCTTAAAAAGTATGAGATTTTTTTGAAATTTTTTTTTTAATTCACCAGCTATCATGAGTGTTAGTGTATATTATATGTGGTCTAAGACAATTCTTCTTCCAATGTGGCCTAGGAAAGTTGAACAATTGTACATCCCTGCAGCCTCTAGTACTTCTGCACCAGGCTTAGGACATACGAAGTAAGATGTATTACTCAACCATTTTTCTCTGGAGACTTGTCTCATCTTGGGGAGCCCTTACAGAGAGCAAGGCTTGGACCCCCACTATTTCTGGACCACGTTTTCCTTCCTCTATCCTAGGGCCATCTCCTTCTCTTCCGGGGTTGGGAGGATTTCTAGATTATCAAGTTTTCTTTTTTGCTTCCTCTGCGAATACTCTAACATCCCAAGGGCTAAGATTTGTAGACAACAAAAACCAAAATCCTTGCTGGCTTCCACTGCTTTCAGCCCTAAGGGAAATCTTCAAGACAACTGAAGTATAACCGGCCTTGCTCTTATGGAAGAAAAGCAAAGGAGACAAATCACACACCTTTGTACCTCAAAATATTAACTAGGGGAAGCCAGTATGGCTCAGTGGGTTGAGTGCTCACTTTGCAGCCCCGGGGACTGAGGGTCAAATCCCGGCCCCGGCCCGTGTAGACCCATATGCTGAACTGGGGAGTGCTTGGTCCAGTTCCTGTTCTGTGCAGCCCCGCACCCACCTGTGGAATGAAACTATGTGGAAAAACCAAACATGTGCAACTATGGAGACTGTTCTGGGCCCTCCTGCTTCTCTCTGTCTCTGTCTCTGTATCTCTCTCTCTCTGTCAAAAACAATAAAAATAAATCTTTAAAAAAAAAATCTTAACTAGTCTCATTTGGGGGATAATCAGTTGATTAATCAAATGAGAAAAGTAATGATAACAAAGCAAAGGTATCAAAGCAGAGGGATAATAACCAGTACAGTATTAATCATCTATTATAAAGGAATCATTCGTGGTAAACAGGTCAAGTCTTTGAACATAGAAGGCGGAAGGAGAGCGTAGGCGGATAAAATCTACAGGTAATGTTGAAACCATCAGTTTAGGTTGTCAATTTTAAACTCCTGTATTCCAAATCTTTCTCTAAAGCTACTGGTGACTAACTTAAACATCACCCCCTCTGTGGGACACTAGAAACCTCCTTGATGTTAGCACAGCTGAGGTGGACAGTTCTATAATGCTGACATGTTCCCATCTTGAGTCTCAGCTCAATGGCCTTCTCACGTTTCTCTTCAGCCCTGGAGGACCACTCAGCCTGGGCTCAGGCCCATGCCGGGGGCAGGGAGGTAACACTCCAAGGCAACCCTCTGACAGTGGGTCTCAGGAGTTGGTGGATTCCTGTCCCAGGCTCTCGACATTCAGGAGGACAATTCTGAGGTGTGTTGTCACAGCTCCTCAGAGCTCCCCGGGGAATTGATTCTCCATTGCTCTCAGTGATGACCAACTCCATGGTGCATACTCTGCTTTTTCTCTGTCTCCCCTTCACTCCTCACTCCCATACTCTGGCTTCTAGGAATTGCTCTCAAATAAACCACCTGTCTCAGGTCCGCTCTGCCTTTAGGGAGAATCAGCTAAGACAACCCTCTCTCCGGGGCACCTTTTCTGAAGGTGGTGCTCATGAGTAGTAGCTAACATAAGAGCTCTGAGAAAGTTCTAGAAGGCACAGAAGGGGTGGGGAGTAGGGTAGGAAGAGATAACAAAAATAAGAAAATGGGCTAATCACCGACAGAGCTGCCCCAGCGAAGGGGCTATAAAGTGACCTGTGAGAGTTTATCTGTGCAGCGTGTGGAGCAAGTTCAAGCGGAGGAATGTGCCGCTTCCAGGATCAGGGTATAGACAGCCCGCTGACCGTGGGTGGAGGGAGGGAGGGAGCGCACGCCTGGCCGGGCCAGCACCGCCTGAGTCCCCGCGGGACCGCAGCCTCAGCCTCTCAACGTGGAGCCAGAGGAGTGCTGGGGCCGCTCTCCGGGAAGCGGGGCGACACCCGCAAACTGGGCGGTGTGAGCAGTGAGGCTGCTGGGAAAGATCAGAGCATCCCGAGCAGGTCAGTGAGGTCACAGTCAGGAAGAGAGAGAGAGAGAGAGCGGGAGGAACGGGGTCAGCCATTTCCAGAGCCCAAGGTGCTGGGCTCTGGGCGAGGAGCTTGGCTTCCATAACCTGGGTCCCCTCCGCCACGCCTGTCCCGGGTTAGCTGCGGGAGCATCACGCTTCGAAGTGCAGGCTTTATTGTGACTCGGGTAGAATGAGGCCAGCCTGTTTGGAGATGACTACCACTGAAAAGAGCTTGCTACTCACAGTTCCCAAGGGGGCAGGGCCCCGTAGAGAAGCCCCAGGATGAGTCGGGGCAGCCCTGGTGAGGGGCAATGGGGACAAGAGCCTTCACTGTGGTTTCCACGAGAAGGAAGGAGTGAGGCAGGGTAAGCAGGTGTACCCAGAATTGGGCTGACCAATGCCCCGCTTTAAACGGGGCAGAAAACACCAGTACTGTCCCGCTTTAAACGGTACCTCTGGTCGCCCCGTCTCGCCGCGCTACATTCAAGGTGTCCGTAGGCTGACCGCGCTACTGGTTGGAACAGGACGGTACTGGTGTTTTCTGTCCCGCTTAAAGTGGGACGTCTAGTCAGCCTACCCAGAATACTTGTCGGAGTGTCCTGAGTTGTCTGGTACCTAGCCCTGGGGCGACAAGGCCCAGGGGATAGTTCTATGAGTTAAGAGAGCCCTGGGAGAGCCCAGTGGAAGGGGCTGGGAGATGGGCTTCCCATAGGAGACGAGGTCTCCCACATGAGCTGTTTGCTAACTCAGGACATGAGCTAAGCCTGGGAAGGGCAGTCTCTCGGTGTCAGCAAAGCCCCAAGCTGTCAAAGCATCTGAGTAAAAAGGTATGCTCAATACACGTATTAAGAGCAAGCATCTGCAGTTAACCTGCTCTCACCCCTTCCTGCTGCTACACGAGTCCCAGCCCCTACAAAGACTTTCCTACCATCTGTGACAGGCCCACTGCTATGAAACGTGTACCGTACTTGGGAATACGTCCAGGTATTCATCACATAGCAATCACCATTTTCTTTCTTCTTGCTCTAACCCTGTGACCACGAAAGCTGTAAAGCTACGGGAAGACAAGGACATTGCGAATTGCTCCTGTAGTCTACCCGCAAGCTGTCCCCCAGCCAGGCGCCGTGGCTGGTTCTGCTAGACACCAACACTTCTGTTGAGCATTTCCATCTCCGGCACACCCGCTAGGTATCACTGTTTCTATCAGAGACACCTCTGCCCCCTCCTTGGAGAATAACACTGCCCAATGGGGGCACTATGGACACCTCTGCTGAAGGCCAGCACCCCCAACATAGCTCCACTGCCATTTTCACTGCCTCTGTGGTTTATTGTCACCCTTAAGGCACCAAAGTTCAGGGGTGTCCAGGTCAAAGGAGGAAGGCTTTCCTTCTCTGTTCACTATTTTATGTTCAGTTGAGGTATAAGAAAAAGTATAGTGGCCAATATCTATTAAGCTTTCCATTTAAACCGAGGTGCTGGTCACACAACAATGGCTCCCCCGCCCCCCTGACACACACACACACACACACACACATAGCATTCCAATCCTAATTCCCAGAGCCTGTGAATATGTTACAGGGATCAATGGACTTCGCTGGTGTGGTTAAATTGAGGAGGGTTTGGGTGGTCGTCAGAGCTTTGTCCTGGCTTTCAAAACGCAGCTGTTGTCAGCTACCCCGTAAGGAGGGAGTCAGGGGTATCGTCCTTACGGAGGCCGGGAAGAGCACTGAGTGCATTATGAAAACACCTGCGCTTACTAAATGCTAAGTCAGATTATACCACAGCCAGGGCTCTGCCCTTTGTGTGTGTCATCACATGCAAACCCTAATGTCATTAGCTTCACGTGCATTCAGTTTACTCTTTAAGTTCATTCCAGGGATGCAATCTCTGTCTACTTCACAATCACTTGGAATTCCCAGCAAATATAATTTCACATGTATTTCAGAGCTTCTTCCTACCATTTTTATTGTGCACACAGACAACCCGGTTTGACTTATAAACACTACCACCTAAGATGACTCCCCAAGCAATGCAGAGAAATATTGGCAATAATAATCCATTTGGGGGTTGTTGCTTTCTTTCTACCAGACAGGTGCACATAGATTTACTATAGAAACATTCCTAAAGACTTGGCTATTATAAATTTTGTAAAGCAAATCTCGTCTTAACATTGATTTTCATTATGTCAGAGACAGTCTCCCAGATCTTTTGCTCTGACTGCTTAGTTGTGATGACTGTGCAGACTAGGGGAGAGGGGAAGAGTGAGCTTCTTAAGGGCCAATGACGTACCTGGAGGGGACAGGCTAACAGGAAATGTAAAGCTGCAGAATGCTTCTTATTGTAAACGATTTATTTTTTTATTGTTTTTAAGAGAGAGAGAGAGACGGAGACAGAGAGAGACAGAGAGAAGGGGGAGGGCCTAGAGCAGCCTCCATAGTTGTATGTCATCAGTTTTTTTTTGACATAGTTTCATTCCACACAGGTGGGCAGGGGGTGGAGGGGCACACAGGGCAGGAACGGGGCCAGGGGCCTTCCACATAGGAGGCATGCCCCAAGCAAGCTGGGGGCTTCCTATATGGGAAGCTCGCCCTGGAGAGAACTGAACTGGGGCCACACCCCAGTTCAGCATATTGGTCCACACAGGCCAGGGCTGGGATTTGATCCTCAGACCCTAGGGCTGCAAGGCAAGAGCTTAACCCACTGAGCCACCCCGGCATCCCCAGAATGCTTCTAATTCTCTCCTGTGCAAAGACTGAAGATCCATTCCAATTCACACAACCTCCAACTCCTCAGCTACCATGAACTTGATAGTGACACAAAGAGGGATAGAGACATGCCATGGACAGACACCAAACCAGGGCATGCTTTGGCCTTAACAGAGACTCAGAAGCTGGGGATGACTCCGTGGGGCCTGGGGGTCACTGGTGGCAGTGGCCTGGAAGGAAGGCCTGATTAGGAAGGCAGAGGAATAAAATGGAAGCACTTGGACTTTGGTAGTAGAAGGAGCGGCAGTCAAGTTTCATTCAGGCCTGGTGTGCTTACGCTCAGGCAAGGCAGGTCCGTTTTGCGAGCCTGGTTCCCCATAATTGTAAAAGCATAGAGACACTTCCCCTGCAGATGGTTGTGACGGTTAGACGTACTCTAGAGTAAGTGTGGGCACACTCTTCTATCAAAGCCCAGATAATAAATGCTTTAGGCTCTGAGGGCCATATGGCCTCTGTCCCAATGACTCATCTCTGCCTATGTAGTGAGATAGCAGCCATGACAATAGATAAATGAGTGTGTATGGCCATGTTCCAATTAAACTTTATTTACAAAAATAGGCAAGGTGGGGAAGCCGGGATGGCTCGGTGGGTTAGGCGCTCACTTTGCAGCCCTGGGGACCGAGGATCGAATCCCGGCCCTGGCCTGTGTGGACCCATATGCTGAACTGGGGAGTGCCCCCAGTTCAGTTCTCATCAGGGCGAGACCCCGGCCCAGTTCCTGCCCTGTGCAGCCCCACCCACCTGTGGAATGAAACTATGTGGAAAAACCAATGATGTGCAACTATGGAGACTGTTCTGGGCCCTCCCCCTTCTCTCTGTCTCTGACTCTGTATCTCTCTCTCTGTCAAAAACAATAAATAAATCTTAAAAAAAAAAAAAAAATAGGCAAGGGGTTGGATTTGACCCACAGTTTGCCGGACCCTCATCTAGAACCTGCCTGGTACACAGCCTGGTTGGGGAGCTGGACCCGGCCCTGTTTGCCCTCAGATTCATTCGTGGTCCTTGCATGCACCTCTGCGAACTACAGTTCCCATCCTGCTTTGCCAGCTGGCTTCTGGGTGGATCTTGCCAATGGGAGGCATGTGTGGGAGTTGTAAACAGGGAACGCTCCCTGCAGCCTGCTAATCTGGCAGTGGCTAGTGCCACCAGACAGTTCCATTGTCCCTCCACAGCCCCAGCTTCCAGCTCCTGCCCTGGCATCTGGGCTCCGAGCACCATCTCCTTGTTTGTCCTTCACTCACCTAGGAGTGTAGTGGCTGATCCCTGGGCTGCCTTGCCATCCCCTGCTGGCGTTTAGCTCTCCTGGCCCCTTTGTAATTGGTTCCCATGGTTAATGGCCTCAATTGAACTACTTAGCTTCAATGTACTCATTTTCCTGATGGCACTTTGACTATAAGAGTTAATTCCCATAAATGGTTAATGTTCTTAATGTATTCATCTTAAAATGCTGAATATTTTTTATTTTATGAGGTACTATTTCTACATAATAGATGTCTACAAATAGGTTCTTATACAGTTCCTATAAGGTAAAATGCAGAAGCTTAGTCATTCAGTTAACAAGCATATACAGTACACTCGCCATTAACCAGAAGCTAAGCAACTGGCACTCTCAAGCAACTGGCAAAATGGAGAATCTACCTACATTTATCCAGCATCTGCTAATCCCCAGGGGTACCAGTTAACTGAGAGTCTACTGTATCTATTAGGTGCCAGGTACTGTTGTAGGCCTCAAAGGTATACAGTCTAATAAACTAGTTGATGACTTTATTCATCACCTAGTTCAACCCCCTCAAATTGGCCAAAAGGGGGGTGGGGGGAAGCCAAAAGATAATCATAGCTAATATTTACTGGGAATGTAATTTGTGCCAGGCCCATGTCTAAGCATTTTGCATGAATTAACTTATTTAACACTCATAACAGCCCAATGAAGTAGGTAGTATTATAATCACCCCTTTAGAGAAGACATAAGTGAAGCACAGAGAAGTAAAATAACTTACCACAAACATTTAGCTAGTAAGTGGTAGAACTGAGATTTGAACCCAGGCAGTCTGGCTCCACATCTCAAGCTCCCAAAGACACAGTATATTGCCACCTTCCCAAGAGAGTGAGAGATGTGCTCAAGGCCATGGTTAGTGGCACCATCATGACTGGAACCAGGTTCTTAAGTTCTAATTATATGATCCAACCATTAGAGAATTGTCAGCCACTGCTGTAACCATTAAGTCAATAGCCATTCCTCAAGAAGAAATAACAGAAAGTCATTATACAGGGTCCAGCAGAAGTACCACCCCTTTTTAATGAGCTGGTAATCTATACCAAATCTTTTATTACAAAATCATAAGCATGGAACTCTGTAACATAACAATATCATACTCAAGCACACTATACTACTTTAGAAAGGGTGTTACTTCTGCCGGATCCTGTATGTCTCTTCATCGTCTTTAATGTACTCCATGAAGAATACAAAAGTCAATAAGAAATATGCTGCACTGGCCATCAACAAAGATTTTGCAAAATGTCCAAAATCCAACAAATACTGGAAAATCATAAAATCAGAATTTTGTAGATTAAGAGACCATCTACTTAAGTGGTTTTTGGTTTTTTGGGGGTTTGTTTTTTTTTAATTTAAGACTTGTAGCCCTTTCTATCAGTAAAAGCTTTTAGGTAAAACAGTCAACAGATAAAACTGGACCTGACACAGCTGGGCTGGGTGGTAGATGCTAGAAAGCCCCTATTCCTGCCGCTATCCCCACTTCCCACAGCCACTGAGCAGACTCTCAAGCCTGGTTTGAAGGCTATCAGTGTTAGCTTACCCTAGTACCTGTGACAGGACTTCAGGGTCATTCAGGGCGGTGGTGACACAGTCAAAGCTCTGAGTCCCTCTCCAAGGCTCTTTTCAAAGTCAGAGACGCTCTTTGACTTGATTTTTGGGGAACCGTGAATAACTTTGCAGCAGATAATTGCATGTGTCTTTTGAGCCCATCTACATAGACAGTAATAAAAGAAGAGGGGTGGCCTACAGGGAGAAGAGCAACAGAGCAGAGCTTTAGCCAACTTGATGGGGCAGGCCTCATTTCTGAGGATCTAATAATCCCCAGGTTCACGATCAAGGCTGCATTGAAATAAATGGAGAAGAAAACAGTTCTCTGATCTACTTGGGGTAGCACTTGAAACTGCTCAGCAAGAAGCGTTTCCCAAGATATCAAAAGCCTGTGTTCCTAAGACTGCTGTGAGTTGGCGAGGCACATCTGTGTCCCCGGGCTTGCTGATTGCAGTTGTTTTTATGACATAACAGCGGGACTCCCACAGTGCTGGAGCTGGGCATCAGAGGGGACCCACAGGCGTCTACGCTGCGGTGGCTTTTACACATTATGTGCTTCTCTGAGGCTTTCTTGTAATGTAACTGACAACCTCAAGCTGTCATTTAAACTTCATAGGGATTCCCAGATCTCAGCAGAGAGTAAGGAAAGCCCTGGAAACCCCAGCTTTTAAACAGCTCTCTTAGCCTCAAGGACTAACAATGCAGAGATGAAACCTTGATGACTGAGCAGAGTGCGTTGGAAAGAGGAAATAGGGTGGCAACTCCCTAATCCTACAGGGGAGTTTTTGTATCTGTGGATGCACATTCCAGTCCAATGGTCAAAGCAAGGTCATTAGAAATTGTAGTCCTAAATCAAGGGGCTTTCCTTTCCAAAATCACCAGCCAGGACTCAGATTTTATCTCCTCTTCAATAACATATTATCCGAATTTACTCTCTGCAGACACTACACTGAGGTACATTACGACTCCTTTCCTCTGAATGGTTTCTTTTCTTTGCCATTAAGGGTTGGTTTAAATCTCAGAAGTTTTGCTTGAATCACCATCAAACCAAATCGTATACAGGCATAAGGGACTGACAGTTTTCCATTTATGGATTAGACGCTTGTGATTTTTCTAGCTTTTAACAGCTTTTCAGTCTTACTCGTCATTCCAACATTCTCCACATTCCAAGATGACAGCACAAATTGAACATAGACTGTGCACTTACAGCTACCCTTCCAGAAACTGAGTACCTAATGGTTTGTGAGGTTATTGGCTTGTGTGTGTGTGTGTGTGTGTGTGTGTGTTTTCTAGAAAAATTTTTTTTTAATTCCAGTAAATTGGTTAAGTTCATGTCTTAAAGGGGAAAAAAGTCAATGTCCTTAATTGCTGTCTCGTCTTTTAAAGTGTCCTCCTGTGGAAATGAACATCATCAGACTTGGCCAAGGGTCCCACATAGTCTGTCTTCTCCAAATGTCTCAAATGTACCCACTTTCTTTTGTCAGAAGCCTTATGGAGCCTGACTTTGAAAACTCGATTCAGCAGGCAATGAACCCAGCCCACAATACTGCAGGCTCTCTCCTCTCCCATCCAGGATACATCTGTGCTCATCATTCAGTTCCGGGTTCTTCCCTCTTTAAAAAGATGCCAACAGATGCTAGGACAGCTTAACAGCTTGAGCTCTTGCCTTGCACATGTGAGGTCCAGCAGTCAAATCAGGCCCTGGCCTATGCAAACCCATATGCTGAACTGCAGAGCAACTGGTAACCCCCAGGATGGTGGCGAAAGTTCTTGCCTCCCAGGCAGGAGGCCCCCAGTTCAGTTCCACCCTGTGCAGCCTACATACACTCGTGTGGAATAAAACTATGTCACAACTAATGACGTACAACTATGGAGACTGCTCTGGGCCCTCCTCCCTTGTCTCTGTCTGTCCCTCTCTCTCACCTTCCTTCAAAACAATAAAATAAATCTTTTAAAAAATTCTTTTAAATAAAAATAAAAGGGAAACAGGATGTCAGGGCAGGTTAAGCACTCACTTTGCTACCCTGAGGTCCAAGGAGAGAATTCCAGCCTTGGCCCGTGGGGACCCATATGCTGAACTAGGGTGTGCCCCTAGTTTTGTTCTCAGCCAGGGTGAACTTCCCATGTGGGAGGCCCCTAGTTCAGCCCCCAACTCGTGGGGGGCATGCCTCCCATGCAGGAGGCCTGGTGTCGGCCCTGTGCGGCCCGTGCCCACCTGTATGAAACAAAACAATGTCGAAAACTAATGACGTACAACTATGAAGACTGCTCTGGGCCTTCCCCTTTCTCTCTGTCTCTCTCTGTCTCTCTTTCTGTCTCTGTCTCTGTCCCTCTCTCTCTCTGTCAAAAACAATAAAATAAATTTTTTTTTTAAATAAAAATTATAAAAATAAGAAGAATCCAAAGGAAAAAAATTTTTTAGGATCTCAACTTTAATTGGTGGGATTTAGGAAGATTTGTTTTCTTTGCCCCTACTTATTTTTTTCTAATTCTATCATGTTTTTTCCCATGGAATAAAGGAACTACATATCACACTTACCTTTGTGATAATCATTCCCCTGTGTTTTGTTCTATTTTTATCATCTGCTTATATATCTCTAAGCAATAAATTTTTTCCGTTTATTTTGAGATTTCATATAAAAATAATCATACATTTTAAACAGCTTATTAAATAAAGGACAAAAACATGATGATGCAAAAGGAAGCTTTATAGAACTACACTGTTCAATATAATAAACACATGTGGCTGCTGAATACTTGAAATGCGGCCAGTTCAAAATGAAATGAGCTGGAAGAGCAAAATGCACACCAGATCCTGAAGCCATACTTTAAGTATCAGAAAAGGAACGTGAAATATTAACACTTTTATATTGATCACTTGTTGAAATGTTAATATTTTAAACATTGTTTTAATAAAATACATTATCAAAATTAATTTCACCTATTTCTTTCCATTTTTTTTAATGTAGATTCGAAAAGATTTTTAAATTACACATGTGGCTCGCATTCTATTTCTATTGGAGGGTGCTGGTCTATGCGCTCTCTGAATTCCTTATACTCAAACACTCTAATTCTAAACACTGTTTGGGATCATTTGCTATTTGTTCCTGACCAGTTGTTTTGCGGTTGTTTCCTTTGTTGTTACTGTTGACATCTCCTTAGTCTAACTCAACCCACACTCACCACATCTCTGCCCCCACTTCCTTACCCTTCTCAATACCCTCGACAAATGGTCAGTGTTCTGATCCTCCAATTCCTTTGACATTGCCTTCTTTGCCACCCCTCTTCGCCTGTCCACACTGCTAGCACCCGGCTCCTACACTCTCACCCCATTCTTTTATTAAACACATTCCGTGGCTTTGGTGTATATGTGATAGATCTTCATGGTGTCACTCACAGCCAAGTCACCATTGCAAGACCTTTTACACTCCATACAATAAAAAGCTTTATATGTCAAAAAAAGTAATCAGGGGAAGCCGGGATGGCTCAGTGGGTTGAGCACTCACTTTGCAGTGTGGGGGACTGGGGATCGAATCCTGGCCCCGGCCCATGAGAACCCATATGCTGAACTGGGAGTGCTCCCAGTTCAGTTCTCTCTCTGTCTCTGTCTCTGTTTCTCTCTCTCTCTGTCAAAAATAAAAAATAAATATATAAATAAATAAATAAGTATAAGAAACTCTCCAGAGAGAAGGAGCAAGATGGCGGCATGAGAGGAGAACCCAGACATCTACCTGGGAAGGGACTTACAAACAAAAAGGAACCCACAGGGGAAACCCTGAGAAGCACCCTCAACTGAGAGAACCACACAACGCAGAACAACACACAAAGGTTAGAGGAAAAAGGGGAGAGCGGGAGAGGGAGGGAGAAGGAGCAGTTTG
>PVKE010014198.1:0-35343 GCA_004027555.1 Craseonycteris thonglongyai | reverse complement strand
CTTGCAGAGGCCAGGGTTTCAGGCTCACCTTAGTTTAGAAGGGAACATGTGTTCTCCAAAACGTAAAGTGTCCTGAAGTATTTCCAAAGAGACCACAAATACTTACAATCAGGCTTTGAAAGAATGAGGATCGTCCAATATGCCTATGAGTAGATAGGATCTCCTGGGAGGAGGAGATAACTGAATAAAGCATGCCCAATTTACTTACCTTGATATATCTCTACCTCTTGCCGTTCCATTATCTACTCATAAAATTTCCCTTATTCTGAAATAGAAGAGGGGCCACAGAGAACCGTTCCTCCTATCCTTTTCAAACCCCTAAGACTGATCAGGAGAATGAAAAAAATAAAAACAGACAAACACACAAACAAACAAGCAAAACAATATTTGACCATCATCTATACCATATACAAAAATAAATCAAAATGAATTACAGAATTAAATTTAAGACCTAAAACCCCAAAATATAAATAAATAAATAAGAAATTTTTAGAAGAAAATATAGAAAGTAATGTTTCAAACATTATACTTAGAAATACTTATTTATTATTTTTTTTTTGGCATAAAACAACAACAACCGTATATTATCTCTCACTGTTTCCATCGATCAAGAACTCGTGGATGTTCTACTGGCCATTCTTTTCTGGCTTGAGGTTTCTCAGGAGGGTGTTGGCCAGCACTACACCCTCTGAAGGCTCAGATGTGGCTGGAGGACCCATTTCCAAGATGGCACACTCATGGGGATGGTAGCCAGAGGCCTCAGTTCCTTGTCACGTAGTCATCCAGGACACCAAAGAGGAAGCTGCAATGCCTTCCCATGCTGTCACTTCCACCGTATAATGTCCTGGTCGTACAGGAAAAAGGAAACATTTACTTCCAGGCACTGCCTCCTTTCATTTTTAATAAGGAACTATTACTAGGCACAAGTCATGCTGTTATTAATTTCAAATTAAAACTCAGACTATGTATGACCTCTTTAAATAAACTATTTTCCAATTCATTTATTTTGGCTGTAATTATGACTGATTGCTCAATTCTTATTTAGCTGAAGCTTTTACAATAACAACTAGGGAGTTTTCTCCACATAAATGTATAAGATACCTATTTTTAACTTACTGCATTAAAATAACAGCTTTGGACACCTGATGTATCTCTTCTTACTGCATCTTGGAAAATATTCTGTTTATTCTGTGACTATGTTTAAGCAGCTCCAACAAATTGAAGTTTATTTCAGGAAGGAAGAAAGGAGGGAGGGAGGAAGAGAAGAAGGAAGGAAGGAAGGAAGGAAGGAAAGAAGGAAGGAAGGAAGGGAGGAAGGGAGGGATGGAGGGAAGAAGGAAGGAGGGAAGGGAGGAAAGGAGGAAGGGAGGGAGGAAGGGAGGGAAGATAGAAGGAAAGGAGAAAGAGAAAAATGAAAGAAGGAGTGAGAAATATATCCGTTATGATGTGTTTTTTAATCTCAGTACTTAATTATTTGCTATTGTGTGTGTATATGTGTACATATCTATGTATATATACATGGAGTCACATACATAAACATACCCAGAGATCAGAAGCAAAGTATTCCTCGATAAGAGAATTTTTAGAAAGCCTTGTCAAGGTCTGTGTCACAGCCCCATTCTGAAAAACCATGGTCCTCCCCATCCTTTTTTGCCTATTGAAACTAAAAAAGAAAACTTCATTGATTGTTTTTATTTTGTTAATAGACTCAACCTTTCTAGTTGACATTGTGTTCTCTTTAAGTTCCTCCTTTATCCTTGGACAGAAATCTATTTTAAATATTGTTTTGGGAGTCAGATTTCTGATGCTCTCCACCGTTACTAGACTTTATTTGTGCATGTGTGATGTATTGCACAAAATTGTCTATTGATATGAAGAAGGCTGTGGAACCATATTTCAGCTTTGATCATGAGAACGAATCGATTTTTAACAAGCCCTCGCATGGCAGCAGCTGCTGATGTTGTGTGTCTAACAACTTCATTGAAAGACTACATCTGATTTGCTGTTGCTAAGTGCTCCCTTTCAGCGAGCTTGTCTGTGAAGACTTTCTCAACCAACTGAAGATCTTTTATTGGGTTAGAAAATGCTGTTAAATGATATTTTGATTAAAAAATAATCACCAGCAGACTTCATTACACAGAATCATCAATTTGCCATTAGTGCTTCTTGGTGTAGGCTTTGAAAATGCGAATGAAACTCAAAGCTTGCTTTCCCACTGATCATGCTGCTTAAAATAAAAAAGTATTTGTTCACTTTGAATGTGTGAGGTTAGTGGCAGAATCTTTTGTGGTATTGCTTTTTCTTAGTACTTATTATGTTTTGTGTTTAGCCAGTAGGCTAGATTATAAGACATTGTGGTCTTCATAGAAGGACCATGCTCTGGGAAGTCTACAGAATGTCAGCACTCTAACTTAATTGGGACATGAAATCAACACCATTGATTGCTTATGTCCTGGTTGCGAGCTACACGTGGACCAGTGTGCTTAAAGCAATAAAATTAAGTATTGTCACTGACATCCTGAAAATAGCAATATAGCTTTTAAATCTGCAATAGGATTGTTAATCCTTTTCCTTTAATCCTTATTGGATTTCTACCATTGGTTAACAAGTCACATTGGGCAAAATGTCAATAAAGACAAAAGTCTTTATTTTCAAAAAAAATTCTCAATAATAGTACTGCAGGTTTACTCATCGAAGTATTTTACTCTAATTTTTGTTTTAATCTCTGTTAAAAAATTACTATATTAAGGCATTTTTGTTTATGAGTGTGTATGCGTAGAATGAAGTTTTTGGAGCATGGAAAGAGTTTGTTTTTCTAGAAAAATGTTTTAGCCTAATTGTCACCAAGATACCTTCTTGGGATTATCTTTTCCTTGTTGGATTCCATTGTGAATGTAATGTACTGTGAATGTATTGACAACCTGACCCCAGAATATTCATGGTTTCTTCCTTCCACTTGAAAATATAGTTTAACTTTTTTTTTTTTAACTTATATTGAGATTTTCATTTTGACCAAAGATTGACAATTTTAAGAGTATTTTGGACACCTGGGACTGTCTAGATTAAAACGGAATCAATGATTAAACTGGGTAAATCCAGGAAAACCAACCTGACATATCAAAGAAAATACTGTATTTTTGGTTTTAGAAAAAAATGTCAAACTAAAATAATTGCGTTTGTCCTTATGCCACTTTCCTGAGAGCGTATCACTTTAATGTCATGGAAGAATTCAGATCAGAGAGGAAACATTCCACAGTTGCACAGCCTAATCATGTGATTGGTTAATATAAAAATGTGTCCCCCCTATTAAAGTTGTTTGAAGTATAGCAAAATTGAAACGAAACCAGGATTATAATAAACTTTGGATTTTGTTTTACAGAGTATGAATGTGAACCATTATGGCGAAATTGCTTTTAATTTCATACTTAATGTTTCTTTTCTTGTCTTCTTTGTATTTGCATTTTGTTTCGTGTGTGAAAACGGCCAGAATAAGCCAAAAATTCTGGGTTTTCTGTTAAATATATGATGAACCACTAAATGTGGTAAGTACACAGAAGACTATTTGTTAACAATATTTTTCTTGTCAGCTCTCATTTTGCTCTCTGCTAATAAGATTGATCAAAAGAAACAATTCAATGAGTTTCTATGTTGTTTCTGGTTCCTTGGGTGGTCTCTAGGTTTCTGTATTCTCTTAGGAACACATTCACATTTCATTCTTAAACATGTAAATATAGAACAAAATGTAGGGGCTGGTCAAGAGGCGTGGAGTGGACTTCCTGTTCTTATCTGTTTGTTTACTCAAATTAGCAGAGCATAAAAGACCCTCAATGGTCTGGCTCAAGCCTGCCTTTTCAGAATGAAACTTTCCTCAGACCCAGAACCATAAATTTTCAATGATGTTTAATGATTCACCACTTATGTTTATTGCACCTTAGAGTAAAATTAGACGTTCTTTTCCAGTTTTTTTCTACTCTTTGCATTCTTTTTGAGGATAGAAAAGTCTTTGTCCCACTTGCCATAGTTTGAAGACCATCTTTTATTGAATAATTCTCTCAGAAAACAACCAAAGTCGCAATTACTTTTCTAAAAGGGCAATTCTATCATCCTCTCTGAAAACATGTTGAAATAAAAGATGCCTGACAGCTGATTAGGAAAGTGACATACATGTTACTTCCTTTCAGATAAAACCTTCTAAAATGTATTTACTTACCAGAGGTAGTGACAGTCTGTCCAGCAAAAATAATTGACATCCTTTTTGGTTATTGTAGAAAGGGAACAATAAAACAGGAAAGACCTTTCTCATACCTTCACATATGAAGAAGTTGGAAAAAAAAATGGTTTTCCTTACATTAAGGTTTTCTTTTGGGAAAATCTGGCCACTGACACATTCCTGTATAGTTGTGGGAACTCTTTGCCTCACTGGGGGGCAATAATCAGGCAGGGTGTGCTATTTTCAAATATTTTGGCCAGGGAAACATGTATAGTCCACTTTTAAGGAAGGGTAAAAACTATTCAAAGATAAGCAAGTTTATACATCACTACCTATCCCTGAAATATCATCCCAGTTAAATACAGTGCAGTTTCAGTCATTCAGATTAATATATACAAGTCTTTTCTAAGTGGAAGCTTATTTGTTTTTTAATGAAATTTGGCTGTAATGCTGGTTCCAATATTTTTAAGTTAAATGACTATAAAAAAAATGTGTTTCACCTTTTGGAACTTTTACTGTTGATATACATGAAATACAATATGGCTGTTATGAGTTTTATCTGCAATCATGGCAATATTCTTAATTATTATGAGATACCTTTAAATAAATGTGGTTTGGGCATTTATCTGTGCAATGAGCAATATATATATATAGAAACGAGGACTGTCCAGAAATAATCCAGCCATTGTCAATATAATGAGAACTGTCAAATGGCTGGATACTTTCTGAACAACCTGTTTGTGTGTGTGTGTGTGTGTGTGTGTGTGTGTGTGTGTGTGTAGAGAGATTTTTTTTTTATTTTTTTCTGAGAATGGGTCTGTCTATACTACTTTAAGAAACAAGTAAAATCTGATTGATTTTTTTTTTTTTCCTAAAGAGCCACAGACAAGCCTGTCAAAGTTGTTCTTTTAAGTTCCACAAATATTTTCAAAGGAGTATTTACAACATTAATTACTTAAGAATTTTGTTATAAATTCTTTAAAAACCAGAAAGTATCCAGCCATGTAGCAGTTCTCATTATATTGACAATGCCTGGACTTTTTCCGGACAACCCTCGTATACATATATTTTTTTTATTTTTGCTTAGTACTTCAACCCAGCCTACATCAAACTATCATCCACAGAGCTATCAATGTATATTTTCCTCTTGACTTTTGAAATGCAATCACAAGTCAGTATTCCTCACTATTCTGGAAACTATAATAAATTTATGGCAAAACTGGGGGCCTGGAAACTGAGCTACTCCACCAGTTCCATAGTTTCTAGGCATGATGGAATATTCTTGTGTCTGTACTGAAGCGTTCTGCTATATATAAATCAGTATGTGGCAGAAGACATCTGACAGAGTGTGGTGTGGGGCATCTGTAGAGGTATGCTTTGTTGATCTAATGGAAGCTCTGTCTTCAGAGAAGCAGAAAATTGGTTGTTTCTCTAGGTTATAAAATTCCAAGCCCTTGCTTGCCACCTAAGAGCATTAATTCCATTATATTGGTTGTTTCCATAGTTAAGAGGTAGATTATCAGATGCTCACAGTCCATGTCGCTCCTCCAAGCCATTAGGTCATAAATTGAATATACGTAATGTGTAATTTCTCAGTTATTTTTTTTTAATACATTTTTTTCTTCTTAATATATTTTTATTTTATTTATTTTTGACAGAGAGAGAGAAAGGGAGAGAGAGATACATAGAGAGAGAACTGAACTGAGGGAGATCCCAGTTCAGCATATGGTTCCGCACGGGCCAGGGCCGGGGTTCGATCCTCGGTCCCCGGCGTTGCAAAGTGAGCTCTTAACCCACTAAGCCATCCCGGCTTCCCCTCAGTTATTTTTTTGATAATGAAAGATACCATGTTAAATTCCATGCACCCAAATGTTCTTCAGCCATCTCATATAATCTCATGTTTTGTGACCTGTAAAAACTGCAAAAATTCCCAGTTTTCAGGAGAGACTCCATTTTGCCACAAGATTTATTAATTTTCTCCCCTTAAGGATGTTTTTCTTTGGGGAATCATATACTGTATAGGTTTTATTTTTTACTTGATTTACATTTTACTAAATCTGCCCTTGAGACCTTTAGTTTCTAAACAGCAGTCCAATTCTTAATGAATCCTGAGAGATCAGGGATTTGGCTTAAATTTTATATTGTGATGTTAATAACATTTTGGTGGCTATCACTTATAACTTGCAATTTAGTATTATAAATCATAAGACAAATTAAAAAATTGAATATGCACATATAATGGTTTTAAGATCCAATGTGTTAAAACATTTCATATTTTCAGCATATTCTGTAAAAACAGTTACATTAATTCACCTACTTTCCATTGTTGCTTGTCTCATTATAGAATTTGTACTATTTATCTCATTTCTGAACTGAAGAGATTGACGTGAGGAGGTTGACTTGACCAGGGAAAGGTCATATAGCTAGTTAGAGGCAAAACAAAAGCTAGAGCACAGATGTATCTGAGTATCATTTCTGCTATAATACACTGGAAATAATACATAGTTTCTATGATCAGAGTTGTACTTTATGTAATATGCTAAACTATATAGTGGCTACGGTATTTATTGCTTCCTGATAAGATTGATGAATCCTGTCACTAAAGGTTTTGTCAGCAATAGCTGTTGAGGTTACCCTCCACCAAAATCTCAGATTTGGAATTTGCCCTGTGGTAGGTACAGGTAATCTGTGCTACTGCACACATACAAAAAAAAATGTGAATGAGGGCTTCTTGAACAACAGTAGCAACAACAAATTTCCACTGAAATGTCAGATGACTGCATTAAAAAAAAAGAAAAAAGAAAAAACAGAAAAAGCAGTGGTATTTTATGACTTACACGAGAGCAAATTCTAAGGCATCTACCACATTAGCAGTTGAAATTCACTACATTAATTTTTTTCTATTTTAGGAAGACAATGTAATTTCTACCATTCTAAAGTCTCTAAATTTTAGCTGAAAAAGCCACACAGTTTCCAATCAAAAGCTCACCAACCTTTTCCATCCCCCTTGTTTTGGTTGCAAACCAAAGAGAAACTATGTTTCCAGTGGGAAAGCCACAAGGAAGGCTTTATGTAAAAGCCAAAGTTAAAATGATGCCAATAGGCAGATGGAACCCAAGTCATGAGAAAATTCTCAGCTGACCTCTTCCTGTGGGTTTAACATAGTGGGGCTGTGTTTTATTTTTTTTTTTTTGGTTTTTTTTGTGTGTGTTCTATTTTGCTGCCTTTATTACTGGTATTCCAGTTATTTATGAATTGTATTCCCGTATAGTTATCTTGCTGTCATTGTAAAATGTCACACGATATTTTGTGCTAAGTCAATAAATGCCTCGTGCCACCACTATATTTACTTTGGGGTCTGTCATCTCTGAGCTTTACCCTTTTTCTGACATTTTCCAAGTTGCTCCCTACAAACCAGCTTGCCACAATACAGAGCTTCCTTTCGACAATTGACATCTGCAGCTGCCAGCCTAACCACCAATTCGCATGCCAGGGGTCTGTCCACCCCAAGAAGAGATTTGCTAGCAGCCATCTGACACTTCGGTTATTTTAAAAATTACTTGTAGGATTTGGACTTCTTGTAGGTAATTGTTAGTGAAACATGAAAAGATATAGGTTGTTTGAAATTTAAGCTTAAAAATACAGAGAAGCAATAAAGCAGGATCATTTGACTTCGAAAAGTAGAGGGATTTCAAGAGGTCGTGGGATACATTTTCTAATTCAGAAGGTTTCAAGCTCTTTTGAACATGATCCACAATAACAAATACAATTTATAACATGACTTATAATCATACATATGCGATAATTGAAACCAAAGTTTTATGAAATAATTCTTATTTTTATTACAAAGGATTATCAAAGTATAATTTTTAAAGTTAAAACATGATTTTCATATAAAAATAAATACATATTAAAGACTTCATGTAATTTATTAATTATGAGGGAACCAGTAAGAGGTTAAGATTGGTTAAAAGACCATTTGAAGAGCTGGGTATTATATGAAATTCAATAAAAAGGCATTAAGATTGCTAGGTTAGATACAAAACTGATTATTGTGCGACAGTTCATTGATGACTTTTAGAGTTATCTTTTCTGCTGGACAGAAATTATTCACATTATCTACTATACAAATATCTACACATACTTTCACTAAATTTGGGGACCTTTATCAATAGTAGAGACAAAGTTTATTCCTTTAAATAATTCTTAGTTGGGCCTCTTAAATAATACCCCCATATGTTGTCAAAAGACAATAGTGCCCAACTTTTTAAATCATTTTTTCCAAACTTGATTAATTTTTTTTAATAGGATGCACTCTGATATGTTCTATTTCATTTGTAAAAGCTTATATATCTCCCTACATTACTTTCCTATGGCACAAGTAGGTCATGACTCAGTTTAAATAATATGAGTATGCCACTGTAAAAATAGGACACCCCCAAATACGGTCAGACATAAGCAAGGTTCTTTCTATGTCTTATGAACAAAAAGCTAATGAGGAAGGAAGCTTGGATGGCTCAGTGGGTTAAGCGCTCATTTTGCAGCCCTGGGATCCGAGGATTGAGTCCCGGCCCCGGCCCTTGCAGAACCATATGCTGAACTGGGGAGGGCTTTCCACGTAGGAGGCCCCAGCCCGGGTCCCACCCTGCTCGGCCCCCGCCCACCTGTGTGGACTGAAACCATGTCGAAAACTGATTCTCTCCCCCTTCTCTCTGTCTCTGCTTCTCTTTGTCAAAAACAATAAAGTAAATCTTAAAAAAATAAAGCTAACAAGGAGGAGGAGGGAGGGGTCAAGGCTGAGGAGGAAGGGGAGAGGAAGAAAAGGACTCTTCCACCTGTCTTCAGGGACCTCAGTGTTCTACAAAGTGATATGACTTTTTAATAAAAGTCATAATTGCTTTCTCTCACAAAGTACAAAGTTTGCTTATGTTGCAACTTAGGTTCTTTTCCTGCTGATTTGTATAGAATTTAAACTTTGTAGTTTTTACAGCTATGGGAGAAGGTGAATTCGTTATCTGGAACCACAACCTCATTTTACAGATTCGGAAACTGATGTAGAAAAGTAAGATGGTCTGCCCATCACCCACTGATTCCACAGGAAAGCCCCAGGGTGGCCATGGCATGAAGAGGACTCACTAGAAGTTACAGCCACCAGAGAGAAACTCAAGCAAAGCTCTTGTTCTGGTCTGAGTCGCTGCCTCTCTAAAACAGAGGCAGCTGTAAAAAGGATTAAGGGATGGAGAACATGTAAATGCCTTTGTAAAACAAAAAAGCACTTTGAAAATATGTAAAGTAGCTTTACTTCAGTGACTTTATCCAGTATAGTTTTCCAAGTCTTCTAACATATAAAATCTAAATGGTGACCTATTTGCACATATCTATAAGTAATTGAGATCATGGCTACAATGTTCCCTAATTCTAGTGAACTTTATAATTGCTTTCTCTCTCTTACATGCAGTTTTTTATTAAAATATTTAAAGATGTGATTGTGGTTATTGCTAACAAACTGTCACTGTAAAATGTTCTGAAATTTGCAAATTAAAAAGTATCATTCTGGTAAAACATAATATTACTACATAAGGCTTTCCACCTATAAAGCCTTCTAATTATACTTTCCATGCATAAAAAATGCAACTAGAAAAACTGATAAATGGCCAACAACTACTTCCCTGATGATTATACAAAATTACATTATGGGAGCACATAAAACAACTTAATTCAAAGCTCTCTCAGGAATAGTCTAAAATGTTTAGCGTAGGTCTCTTTTTAAGCACTGAATTCTCAGCTTGAATAATGGTATATTGAACCTTTTTGATAAGCAAAGTTAAGTCATTAAATTACAGGAGGTGAGCTTGAAGATAACAGGTAAAGACAGAAGAAACAAATGCAATCAAAATACACTCCAATGTTTTCTTCTCTCCTCGTTCTTAGACAATACTTGTTGAGACGGAAATGGGGTAGCTTTGTTGCAAAGGCTACTTTCCTGATTCCTAAGATAGAAGTTTCAAAATCCTCTGTAAATATTAAAAATAAAGATATTCTGAGCCTCTGCTGTTGACCCATCCTTAGTCATACCCCTGTTCTCTTTACTCCATGTTCCAGCCACAGCACACACCACGTACTTTCCTGCCCATTTAAATGGAAGGCAGTTGGTATGGAGACAAGTTTTAGTTGGAAATCAGTTTAACCTATGTTTGTATCCTGGCACTTACCAGCTGCATGACCTTATAGGGGAGGAAAAAGAACCTTTTCTTCTACCCTCTTAGGTTCAGTAGCTAGAGCACTGCGAATTAAATTGACAACTGATAGAGTAACAGGATAAATAGTTTATTACACATGATATGGAGGCCTTTGGAGAAAAATAGTGAAAATCAAAAGAAGTGCCTGTAACCTGTTACTTATATACCATTTTAACAAAAAACAAATTTGAGGAAAAGTGCTATGACAAAACAAAATAGTTCTAGGTTTTTAGGGGTGGAAAACAGTGGAGAGGGAAGTATATGGGTAAACCAATGGAAGATAGGGGTTGTCTAGTGTGGTTTGTCAGGTAGATACCCCTTATTGATGTCTAGGTTGTGAAGAATCTCCTGTTGTCTCCAGTGTGAGCATATAGGGAGAGAGCAAAGCGAACATCATTTTTCAGTCTGCTGTTTCTCAGTTGCCTTCAGCTCAAAATTATCCTTTGCCAAAGTGTTGTTTTTTAGGGTGTTATATTCTGACCCTCTTCATCCTGAACTAGGTCACTCGATTCTTGGAGCCTAAGCATTATACCTCTTTAAGCATTAAAGCCTCTTGGGATTGTTGTGGGGCTACTGCCTCTTAGATGCTGTCAGATGCTATAAGACTGGAAGTGGGGGGTAGTCTTATACAGTGAATATAGGCCTAAACCTATGTTTTAACTGTAAAATTAGGGGGTCGTCTTATACGCCTGGTCGTCTTATACGCCGGAAAATACGGTAGTTAAGTGTTTAAATTCAGGTCTAGAATTAGAAATATTGTGTTTAATTATTACGGATGGTACCATGACCATTTTATACTTGCTACTTAGGCTGTCCTTTGTACCAGTAATTTAGCAATGTGAGATATTATTATTTTCCTTAGATGTTGTCATGAATTCACTGCTTGCTTGCAATTCTGGTAACTTCTGATCTAAGCAGAATTCAAATCAGGAACCTTAGGGAAAGCTACTGTATTATCACTTAAATCTGTGAACCCCCCACCCTCCATCTTCCAGTTTGAAAATTTCAAATGAAGCTATTTTTTTTTTTCAATTTCACATACACTGGTTTAAAGTTAAAGCAGACTCCAGAAATCTGACCTTTTCTTGAAATTTTAGAAATGGAATAAACGGCAGTCATTGAGTGATTTCATTTCAGCTGAATTTCCCATAGAGGGACCGAAGAGAGTTGTGGATCATGTTTTACATCATTTGATGAGGATTAATCCATGATAATCTGTGGCTTCAAATGAGATAAATTAACCCACTATGACAACTGTGTTAAAATATGACACTTTTCTGCAGGTTACTGCTTTATTTCTTCAAGACTTTTGCTGACTTGTCTTTTGCAAACTACCCAGAACACATCTGCATGTTTTATTTCTTTAATGAC
Organism: Craseonycteris thonglongyai; assembly: GCA_004027555.1. Lineage (NCBI taxonomy): Eukaryota > Metazoa > Chordata > Mammalia > Chiroptera > Craseonycteridae > Craseonycteris > Craseonycteris thonglongyai. The sequence goes on along the minus strand of PVKE010014198.1, from coordinate 23,523 downwards.
CAAAAGGAAAGTGTGCCCTATATTTAAGGAGAAGAGAACTACGGTTGGTGACAAAAAGCATATATATTTTGAATAAATGATTATTCACTTTTTTAGCAGATTAGCCAATAAATGCATGTGTTACTATAATTGATTCCATTTACAAATGGTAATTGTGCAAACAAAACTCTATTGTGACTTTCTTGACAGCATTTATTTTCTACAATAAATTAATGTGTATGCCTCAAAGAAAAAAAAATTAAAAACATGTCTTTTTTTTCATCATTTATCTCTGTCTTACCATAAATTTGTGTTTTTAAATTGATTATTCTTTTAAGGGGAGACAAAGCATGAAAGATTGTCCTTGTAACATAAAAATGTTTGACTTAATTGTTTTTCATTGTTGATTCTAATTTCTGACTTTAACCATGTTCTTTCTGACAAGCCCTTATTTCCTGTTCTCCACTCCCCCTTTCCTATCTTGTAGCTTAACAGGAAGACATTTAAAAGACTGTTGAAAAGCTACCTTTTGCCTCTAGCACTCTGCATTTTACCTTAACAGTTACTCAGTAATTGTTTGTTGAATGAGAGCTTAATTTTCCCTTATATATAAGACAGAAAGCAGTAGATTGGAGGTGGTGGCTTCCGTAGACAGTGTAGGGGTAATGAAACAGTGTACTAAACACCAATAAGCAGGGAGATAGAAGAGGAAAGGATGGACACAGTTTGTGCCCCTGACTTGGAAAACTCACCTAGCCGTCCAGGATGGCTGGGTTTGTGAGATGCATGAGGTTAGACATTAACCCTTCTTTGTGCTTGTTCTCTTATATTTTATACACCTGGCACAATATCTTGTGAGGGGACACACGAACAAAAAATATTATTGATAAACTTAACTATTAATAAAAACAGAAATAATATTCTTGAAATGCAAAATGGAATTAAATGCTTCTTCTAATCTCTGAAATACTTTAAGTTATTAGAGAGTGTTTTGAAAGACGATTCCCTTTTGGTAGCAGATATGTTCATATAAAAAAAAGATGTTAAAGTGATCTGGATAATTACTATAGAACCAATAGCAAAGTTTCCCATTTATTCATTTTTAATCTTGAGTGGCCTGGCAGTAGCTCATGCTTTGCAATAAAATATTTGGTGATGTAGGCAGAAGAACTTTTAAAATTTTATTTTGGGAACAAAAGTAGGATTTCTAATCAGTACAGCACCCTTTAAAATCATTCAATTGATGCTTGTGCATTTAGGGAAAAAAGAAATGAGGAACATGAATAGACTTCCTGAGAGAGTTAGAGTGAACAGTGATTAAGTTCAGAATATAAAATTACCATTTATGATTAGTTCAGTTCAATTAATTCCATCTATCTATCCATCCCTTAACTCATCTATTCAATCAGGCATCATTTATTGAAAAACCTATTTTGTGTCAGGCTCTGTGCAAAGCCTTGGGGATACAGGGATCAAAGACACCATCAAAGAATTCATAGTCTCATGGTAAAGACAGAGCTGTAATTGCAATACCCAAGGGCGGCAGGGGTCTTATGCTAGGGAATAACTAGTATCTGGAAGCACATAAAGCAGACACATGGTACAGGCTATAAGTCACAAATTACATGAGAACCTCGTGGAAGGTGACTGGTAAACATGCAGAACAGTGACCACCAGACAGTCCTCACCAAAATAGAAAATGCTCTCTGCCCTCAGGGAGCTAACAGTTCTTATTCCTCTTAGTTTTAATGCATAGACTATCTTATAGGCAATTATCATCGAGGATATTTTTAGCTCTGAGTGGCTTCAGTGATTTTCTGGTAATAAATACTGGGTGTGTAATCCTAGGTCTCCAACTGCCAGTTTGTTCTAAGATTCTGGCTTGTGCACCACTGTTACCTCTGCCAAAGAATTCCATCACTATTGTGATTTTTGCTCAGTCAGTAATACATTCAAAAGTCACCTACAAGTACAGCCAGAAAATCCAAACAACTAAAGTTAAGTTTGGTGACTGTGACATGTTCATAATTTTTTTCATATTATCTATGAAATACTGTAAACCTTTTGTGCCAAGAAAACTTGCATTCCTGTCTTAATTAAATCTCTCAAACCAAGCAGGTTTCTGCAGGGTATAATCCATTCATTCAGGTGTGAAAGGCTGGAACCTACTTACATATTCACAACCCCGATAGCTGTGTCTGGGATAAAATAAATTTATTTCTGAGTTGTCTGGGCTCTGCAGATATTGCAATTACTATTGTATATTGAAGCTTTCTCCTAAAAGACTAATTTAGGGCAGTTCTATAAAATACTGGAAATGTGAAAAGAGATTGTAAGCTCTTGGGGCAAAGACAATGTTTTAATTTTGGTTTTCTTTACTGCTTTGAAAATGCCTAAAGCTCCTTATAAATATGTAAATAAAAATGAAATGATTAGCTGAACTGGAATAAAGGAAAGAGACTCTTTTGTATAAAAGGACCTTTATGAGAGAAAAAAATAACTAGACTTTGGAAAATGCAGCCATTGGGAAAGAATGTTCTAGATTATATAGCACTAGTTTTATTTTCTTAGACTCATCACAATGGGAATAATATTTGCTTATAGTTTACAGCAATGGTTGGCCATTAAAGTGGCTAGAAGCACACCAGTAATTCTGTACATGGCAAGTAGAGTAATTATAATTCTGAGTACCTTTTCAGTCATTTGTGGGAAAATAAATGGCAGGACACTACGGAGGGGGAAGAAACTGAGGAACAAAATTCAGAGGTATTAGGAAAGACACATGGCTGAGCTTGACATATTTGAGGTGACTTTCCTGTGGACACTGACCCTCAAAGGAAAAGTGGTGAGAGAGTTTTGGAAATGTCTTCAAAAGTGAAAAATATGACAGTATTAAAAGCAAAGCATAGAGATAACCATGCTGATGAAAAGGAAGATAAGGAACCCGTAGGAGGCTGCCATCTGTAAAGCATAGTCTGTTTGTAAGATCAGAAATGCAAAAAGCAATTATCTCCTGAATAGAACAAGGGCAGATCAGCCAAGATGAGAGTAAGGGAATCTCAGAAGCCTGCTGGGCGGTCAGAGAGGCCAGGACACAAAATGAGTTCCAATTAGAGCAGGTCACCAAGGAGAAGGAACAAGCCTTTCGTAAAGCATTTGAAACAAGAGCGAGGCGAAGGGAGGTACAGGCTCCCCAGGTAATAAGGAAGGGAAACAAATAACATGACACAGAGAAGGCTTAGGTTTTATATCTATTTATTTTTAGATTATGACCGAGAAAAATCATCCACTGTAAGAGACTTTTAAGTGTAACCCACAAATCGAGGCTCAGAGATAGTCTGTCATTAAAGGAAATATCAAGCAATTAAAACCTTACTCGTTTTAGCTAAATGCAATGGATTACCTGTAGTAATTAATAAATAAGATGGGCAAGAATATTCTTAGACAAAATTCCACAAATGAAAGTTTTAAGAAACTATATGGGAGAACTCACTCACTTTAGGAAACAGCTGGAGATTAAGGTATTGTAACTGATTTTAAATGGAAGAGATGCTGGAAATATGTACCTTTCACCAAATTTCATTCTAAGAAAGGAACTTGACAATTTCTTAGCAAGTCATGCATTTATATCCTAATTAGTACTAAACATAGGTTTATCATTAGAAAATTAAGTGAACTAGATTTTTTGTAGACAAGTACTGAGCTTTAAGCTAAAAGGGAAATATGTCTGTTTATATTTTCTTTTTATTATTCTATTTTCCATTAATATAATAAATAGGATAAGTCTAGTAATAATGTTTTATATCTAGAAATATAAGAATATCTTAAAATGGTATGATGGATAAATAGTCTCCAGTTCCTACAGAATTAACCAACTTCAGTAAATATTTTTTAACCCTCTCATGTGGATATTTAACCAGTTTATTGAACAGCTGAACTCATTAGGATAGTGATATGAAATGATCTTGTTTTTCCAGTCTTCTCCTTTAAGCACACTTTTGTGTCTCCCTTTATAGCCTTCTCAATTGGCAGAGGTAGAAGAGTGTGGTGATTAATAGTGAGAATCTGAAATGCTAGTTCTAGCATATGCTAGTTGTATGACTTTAGGAAAGTTACTTAACTTGAATGTATCAGTTTCTATATCTATAGAATGTGAGTGATAATAGTACTTCAAAGGATTATTATGAGAATTCACTGACTTACTCTATTTAAATCCTAATGCCTAGTATATAGTAAATACTCAATACATGTTAGCTGACAGTATTTTCTCAGTTGAATTCCATACTCTCCCAGTCATGTTCAACTATTGAAAACTTAATCCAATGTTTTTTAAACTTCTTATCTTATATCCTCTCTTCTCTTTATTTAGAGATGATCCTAGATTTCAGGGAACTGCTTTAAAGAATAAGGCAAGATCTCTTTCAATATTCTTTTAGGCTCTAGCTCTTCTGGTATCAAGACAAACATTTGGTGGGGATGCGGAATGTCTCAGTGGGTTGAGCACTCATATTGCAGCCTGGGGTCTGAGGATCTAATCCTGGCCCCGGCCCATGGGGACATATGCTGAACTAGGGTGTGCCCCCAGTTTGGTTCTCACTGGGGCAAGACCACTGCCCAGTTCCTGCCTGGCATAGCCCTGTCCCCCACCTATGGAATGAAACTATGTAGAAAACTGATGTGCAACTATAGAAACTGCTCTGGGACCTCCCTGTTCTCTCTCTCTGTCAAAACAATAAAAATAAATCTTTGAAGACAAACATTTGGATTCTGAGGATAGAATTAAGAATTCCCACAAGAAAGCCAGATTTGTGGCTCCTGCCACATAGAGGGGTTTGACATGGTAGATACTAGTAGGAAAAGCAGAAATCGTCTGCACGGGCTCTCCCCTGGCTTTCTCATGGGCAAATGCATGTATTATTATCAGGGATTTTGCTGTGGGAGTTCCCCACAGCAGTTACTTGGTGTGCATTCTGGGTACTGCTTGACATCTCTAACACTCTTTCATGCTTCCCCTACTTCCTGTTAACTGGTGAACCTCCTAGCTGGGGCTTTCTCAACAAGTCTTAGGAAGACACTGATCTGAGAGCTAGGATGTTATTTTTCTGGAGGTCTTCCAGGTATCATGTAATTTCTGTGCTAAGTGGTGAGAATGTAGACTACATGCCCGCACGCCCCTTCCCCCAGCCTTCTATTGATAAAGACTGGGGAGATCGAATAGTAATGCTAATGTGACAATCTCTTAAGAAGCCCCAAGTGTGGCAGTGCTTTTTAGAATGCAGGATGCTAAATATCTATTTGGTCTTAGTTTGGGGGCTAGCCACCAATTCTAGGGCAATAGGAAAACTCTCCTAGCAACTTGTCACAGATATACAGATTCATTAATTTGTGGCCACAGGGATGCCAGGATAGCTCAGTGGGTTAAGTCCCTGCTTTGCAGCCCCAAAGTCTGAGGATCGAATCCTGGCCCCAGCCTTTGTAAACCCATGTGCTGAACTGGAGTGTGCCCCCAGTTCAGTTCTTGCTGGGGCCCCTGTGGGTGGCCCATGGCCTGGTTCCTGCCCTGCACAGGCCTGCACCCACCTGTGGAGTGAAACTGTATAAAAAACTGATTGACATACAACTATAGAGACTACCCTGGGCCCCCTTATCTCTCTGTTTCTCTCTGTCAAAAACAATAAAATACATCTTTAAAAAAATTTTGTGGCCAAGGCTACTGATTGTAGTTTTTTAACTTTAGAGGTTCTCTCTGTTTCATTTCCCTGCTGTTGCTCAATAAGAACATCCCTTGTTTAGGTACTATATATCTAATTTATCACTCTCCGCCTCTGAGTCTCATATATGAATCTTATTTTTAATGTCATCTTGGGAATTCCCATTTAGAACAAATTATGCAGAATGACTTATATGGATAATTTCAAAGATTACAGTCTATTATAGTTTTCCCAACATATATATATATATTTAACGCCATTAAATGTACTTGAACAGCAAGGATTTTTAAACAATATTTATTTATTGGAATTTCAGGCAAAACAAATAAGATTGGGAAGATTCCAATCATTGGCTCCCATTCCCATACCCCAGGTCTCCTCTGATATATGTGTGGAAGTAGTTCACTATGCATTCATTTTTCACATTTCTAAGAAAGCTGGAACAAACAGCAGATCAGGACCCCAGGTCATCATATTAATGGCAATAATGTAAATTCAGATGGAGCATCTCAGGAAACAAGACATAGACTTTTTATAATGCTCACCCTACAACTTTGTTGACTATAGGTAGAGCCAACACTTTACTGGTTTCTTTCCCTGGGACTGTTACACTTGAAACAGGTTGTTTTATCCTTGGTTTATTTTATTTATCCTAAGATTCATGTGGAGGAAAGAAGATCTGATACTGAGTCTAATTTGAAAAGCTATGTTTAATTATTCAGAACTTTAAGAATATATGGCCTTACTATTCAGCATAAATCAAGAAATCAAAATAAATAGAGAAAAGTTGGGACAACAAAGAAATAAAAAGGAAGGAAGAAATGGATACAGAAAATCCTCATATATCCATCATTACCCTCAATGTAAGTGGACTGAATTCACCAATAAAGAGGCACAGAGTAGCAGCCTGGATTAAAGAACAAAATCCAACCATATGCTGCCTACAAGAGACACACCTCGGCCACAAGGACAAACATAGACTCAAGGTAAAAGGATGGAAAACAATACTCCAGGCAAATGGCAGTCAGAGAAAAGCAGGAGTGGCCATACTGATTTCTGATGAAATAGACATCAGGATAAAAAAATAATAAGACAGGAAGATGGTCATTTTATTTTTATAAAAGGGACAGTGCATCAAGAAAACATGACACTCATCAATATATATGCCTCTAATCAGGAAGCACCAAAATATACAAAGCAATTACTAACAGGTTTAATAGGAGAATTTGACAAAAATATAATTATACCAGGGAATCTGAACACACCTTGACAACATTGGACAGATCATCCAAGCAGAAAATAAATAAGGAAACTGCAGCCTTAAATGATGCATTACAGGAAATGGACATAATTGACATTTAGAAGACACTCCATCCTGCAACACAGGTCTGTACATTTTATTTTAGTGCACGTGGAACATTTTCAAAGTTAGACCATATTGTGGGACTTAAATTCAACATCAGCAAATTTAAGAACATTCAAATCATACCAAGTGCATTCTCAGACCACAAAACTTTGAAACTAGAGATCAACTGTAAAGGAAAAGCAGAAAAAATCACATATACATGGAGATTGAACAACATGCTATTAAGAAATGACTGGATCCAAGAAGAAATAAAACAAGAGATTAGAAAATTTGTAAAAATGAATAACAATGAAAACATGATGTACCAAAATTTCTGGGACACAGCAAAAGCAGTAATAAGAGGGAAATTTATATCATTACAGGCCTATCTCAAGAAATAAGAAAAACTACAAGTAAACATTCTAATCTCCCATCTTAAAGAACTAGAAAAAGACAAACAAAGGAACCCAAAGGCCAGCAGAAGGAAAGAACTAATAAAAATTAAAGCAGATGGGAAGCTGGGATGGCTCAGTGGGTAAAGCGCTCACTTTGCAGCACCGGGACCGAAGATCGAATCCTGGCCCCGACCTGTAAGGAACCCATGTGCTGAACTGGGGAGTGCCCCCAGTTCAGTTCTCTCTCTGTCTCTGTATGTATATGTCTCTCTCTCTCTCTCTCTATCAAAAAAACAATAAAAAAAACACAATAAAAATAAATCTTAAAAAAAAATTAAAGCAGAACTTAATGAAATTCAGAACAGAAAAACAATAGATAAAATTAATTCCACAAAGAGCTGGTTCTTTGAAAAAATTGATAAAATTGACAAACCACTGGCTAGGCTCACCAACGGACAAAGAGAAAAATCTTATATTTTCAGAATTCGGAATGATGGGGGAGAGATCACAACTGATATTACAGAAATACAAACAATCATAAGAAATTATTATGAAAGACTCTATACCACCAAATTTGACAATCTAGAGGAAATGGACAGATTTCTAGAAACATATAGTTTACCTAGACTGAACCAAGAAGATTTGGATAACCCAAATAGAATAATCAACAGTACAGAACTTGAAACAACTATCTAAATCCTGCCCAAAAGCAAAAGTCCTGGACCAGATGGTTTTACCAATGACTTTTATCAAGCATTCAAAGAAGAACTAATGCCCATCCTTCTCAGACTACTACAAAAAATTCAAGAGGAGGCAATACTACCCAACTTATTCTATGAAGCCAATATTTCCCTAATACCAAAACCTAGGAAGGACAATACCAAAAAGAATAACTATAAGAACAATGTCCCTGATGAACACTGATACAAAAATTTTAAACAAAATTTTAGCTAATAGAATACAACAACGCATTAAAAGAAGTATTCATCATGATCAAGTGGGATTCATCCCGGCGGCACAAATGGTTTGACATATGCAAATCAATCAATGAAATCCTGCACATAAACCAAACAAAGGATAAAAACCACATGATTATCTCTATTGATGCAGAAAAAGCATCTGGCAAGACACAACACCAATTTATGATAAAAACACTGAATAAAATGGGAATTGAAGGAAAGTACCTCAACATAATAAAGACCATATGTGACAAACCCTCAGCAATTGTTATATTGGATGGGAAAAAGCTGAAGCCTATTTTCCTAAAATCAGGAACAAGACAGGGATGCCCTGTCACCACTGCTATTCACCATCGTGCTGGAAGTTCTAGACAGAGCAATCAGGCAAGAGAAAGGAATAAACGATAATAGAATTGGGAGAGAAGAAATCAAACTGTCACTCTTTGCTGATGACCTGATCCTCTATATATAGAACTCTAAAGACTCTATCAGAAATCTATTACAAATAATAGACAAATACAGTAAAATTGCAGGATGCAAAATTAATGTGCAAAAATCAACTGCATTTTTATATGCCAACAGTGAAACTTCAGAAAGAGCGATGAGAAGATCCATTCCCTTTGTCATTGCAAACAACAAAAATGAAATAACTAGGAATAAATCTAACAAAGAATGTGAAGAACTTATACACTGAAAATTGTAAGACACTGTTAAAAGAAATTAAAGAAGACACAAAGAAATGGAAAGATATTTCATGTTCATGGACGGGAAGAATTAACGTAGTTAAAATGGCCATATTACCCAAAGCAATATACAGATTCAAGGCCATTTCCATTAAAATCCCACAGACATTCTTTCAAGAAATAAATAAAATAAAATCACCATATTTGTATGGAACCACAAAAGACCCTGAATTACCAAGCTATCCTAAGAAAAAAGGATAAAGCTGGGGGGATCTCACTGCCTGACTTTAATTTATACTACAAAGCCTCGGTAATCAAACAGCTTGATACTGGCAGAAAAACAGACACACAGATCAATGGAAGAATTACAAACTCAGAAATAAACCCACCAATACATGGACAGATTATTTTCGACAAAGGAGCAAAAAATATACAGTGGGGAAAAGAAAGCCTCTTCAGTAAATGGTGCTGGGAAAATTGGAAAATCAAATGCAAAAGGCTGAATATAAACTATGATCTCTCACCATATACCAAAATTAACTCAAAATGGATTAAAGACCTTCAAGTAAAACCTGAAGCTTAATAAATTGCATAGAAGAAAACATTAGTACTAAACTTACAGATCTGGGGTTCAGGGAGGACTTTATCAACCTAACCTCAATGACAAGGGAAGTAAAAGCAAAAATAAATGAATGGGACTTTATCAAGCTAAAAAGCTTCTGCACTGCAAAGGAAACCATCAACAAAGCAAAGAGGCAACCAACCAACTTGGAGAAACTATTTGCAAACACTGCCTCTTTATAGGGGGCTAATATCAAAAATATACAAAGAACTTGTCCAACTCAACAACAAAAAAACAAGCAATCCAATTAAAAAATGGGCAGACGACATAAACAGATACTTCTTTCATGGAGACATACAAATGGCCAACAAATATATGAAAAAATGCTCAACATCACTAGCAATTAGGGAGATACAAATGAAAACCACAATGAGATACCATCTCACACCTGTTAGAATGGCTATAATCAACAAGACAAGGAACAACAAACACTGGAGAGGCTGTGGAGAAAAAGGAACCCTCATACACTGCTGGTGGGAATGTAAACTTGTACAACCACTATGCGAGGCAGTATGGAGGTTCCTCAAAAAATTAGGAGTGGAATTGCCATATGACCCAGCAATCCCTCTTCTGGGTGTCTACCCAAAAAACCTGAAAACCTTAATCTGCAAAGATATTTGTACCCGAATGTTCATCACAGCACTATTCACGGTGGCCAAGTTGTGGAAACAACCAAAGTGTCCTTTGATAGATGACTGGATAAAGAAGTTGTGGTACATTTACACAATGGAATACTACTCAGCAATAAGGAAAGATGAAATGCAGTCATTTGTGACAACATGATGGACCTTGAAACCATCTTATTAAGTGAAATAAATCAGTCTGAAAGAATCAGGAAACATATGACCTCACTTATCGGTGGAATATAAAACTGAAAGTAACAAAGAAACAAAAACTTATGGACATGCTCAATAGTTTGGTGGTCACCTGAGGGAAAGGGGGAAGGAGAAGTAGGAGGGCAAGTTGACAGTGGGCACCAGATATGTGGTGATGGGAGGCGAGCTGATTCTGGGTGGTGAGCATTTAATGCAATGCATAGATGATGTAATGTAGAGTTGTACACCTGAAAACTACGGTATATTGCCTACCAATGTCACCCCAATAAATTTAAATATATATATATATATATATATATATATATATATATATATATATATAACCTTAGATTCTTCCTTTCTTTCTTTTTTTTTTAAAGATTTATTTTTTTATTATTTTGCAGAGACAGAGAGAGAGAGATGCAGAGACAGAGAGAAGGGGGAGGGCCCAGAACAGTCTCCATAGCTGCACATCATTTGGTTTTTCCACATAGTTTCATTCCACAGGTGGGTGCAGGGCTGCACAGGGCAGGAACTGGGCCGGGGTCTCACCCTGGTGAGAACCGAACTGGGGGCACTCCCCAGTTCAGCACATGGGTCTGCACGGGCCAGGGCTGGGATTCGATCCTCAGTTCCCGGGACTGCAAAGTGAGCGCTTAACCCACTGAGCCATCCCAGCTTCCCACTTCCTTTCTTTATTATTATTTTTTTAAGCAAGGAAGGGAATACTCATGCGGAAAAATATCAATCCAGACTGAAATCTGCTTTAGCTTTTATATTGTAACTGCCGACTTTCAGTAATAAAAAAGAAAACTTTAAGATGTCTTTTCAACAAGATGCTACCATTTCTTCAGAAACTTCCCCTATTCATTCATTAAACCAACTTTCCTTTGATATTGTGTGGTAGTCTCTTCTCAATTTAGGTCTGGTGTGAGAAAATTGGGACATGACAATTTAATCCTGGAGGACTGATTTCATTAAAGATCTTATGTATTGGTGTTCCAGCTTTGCCTTCTTAAGTATGGCTCAGAAATGACGTTGATGAAATTGCTCCTGTCATTAGAAGTTAGTCATTAGAAGTAAGGACTAACACAGTCACAAGTTCCTGAGGTACAGGAGTGCTGAGTCATGTCAAGAGACTCCAGAATAGGAATTAAAATTTTTGATTTCCATGAGTTCAAAAAGCCACTTGGTCTCTCTGGGCCTCAGCCTGAAATTGAGTTCAATAATACTTCCATAGCTATTAATTTAGTCTGGAGTTCAACCCAAAATTATTTCTGTATTTTGTCACTTGCGTTCTGAAATAAAATTCATAATGCTTTAATAATAGTTAATAATTATTGAGTAATTACTGTGTACCAGACATTAAGTATTTCACATGCATTATCTCATTTAATCCTCACAACTTTTTGAGGTAAGTAATACTTTGTATCTGAAGAAACTGAGTGCTAGAGAAAATAAACATCTTCCTCAAACCTGAAAGTTTATAAATAGTGGGATTCCAGGATTTTTTTTGGCATCAGAGTCCACACCTTTAAACAGACTGCTAATACTGCTGTTAAAACTATCTGGACTGTGTTCCTCCTTAATTCTTTATCAATTAGAGCATTTATTTAAAAAGGGACATGATAAGGTTGAAAATTTTAGTGACAAGTTTTCAGATCCACAATAAAAATACGTTTTTAGCAGTGTCTCTTTGATAGTACAATAAGTCTTTATTTTATCGCTGAATTCTACTTCATATATCAGAGATTCACGTTCTCACAAGAAGTTATCAGCCTTGTGGAGGGTACTATTTGTTTAATGTATCCAGCTTGCATTCTGTCTTAGTCTTTTCTTTTTGCTTAGTTTGTTTCAGTTCTGTTCCTGTTGATATTTTCTATTTACTGCTCTTAATGGCCTAGAACTTGACCTGTTTATCTTTGTTTCTTGCAGTTCATTTAGTTGCCACACTTTTATTAAGTATCTGTGTCAGTTCTTGTTGGTAACATGATTTAAAATTACTTCCTGGGAGTACTGACTCTGGGTAGTGAACACATAATGCAATATATAGACAAGGCTCTATAGAATTGTAAGCCTGGAACCTAGGTAATTTTTACTAACCAATGTCACCCCCCAAAATTTAACAATAAAAATAAATAGCAGTAAATAAAAATTAATTCCTTAAAATGGTACTTAACTGTTGTTAATGGGACAATATAAAATGGAAAAAATAATTCGAGGAAACTGCCAATTTATTTTTTAGAGAAATTGTTTACTTCTTTTATTAACATGAACAAGTGTAGACACTGCTGTTAATAACAAGTGCTACCATTCACTTTGATGTGATCCCACCATGTATCAAGTGAGGCAAAGGAATTCCTCTAACTGGTCAAGGATGTTCCTGCTCTGGCCTTCACTGGTAAAATGGAGAGGTTTTAGCATAAAATTTCAGATACTTGTGTAGTCTAAATACATGGACCTCAGTATTCTGCCTTTTGTACTATCCATAAGTGATCAGGTCATGAAATGCAAAATAAAAAGAAGCTGATGCAACATTTCTATTTCATTTCATTTATATGACCATTTTTAATTCCTCAAACTCTTCACTGTCTAAAAGTATTTCACATACCGTAGATTTATTAACATCATTATTATTGGAGTGAAAAGGGATAGCAGGAATCAATGATAAACATCCGATAGATGGAACACGTTTGATTTTAATTTGAACCAAATTGTTAGTTACTAAAGTCATCATGAAGATCTCTGCAACTTGCTTAAATTCCTCACACATTTGTTGAATAATGCCTCTGAGTTTTCAGATTCTTTTTAACAACTTTTTCCCCTATAGTATATGACTTGTCATTTAAAGATGCACCAGAAAAAAAAATTGAAAATAGGTCCACATTTGATTTTACATCAGAATGTGGATATTTGGAAATGCTAGCCATCTTTCAAATAGTACCTCTTCCAAAAATTCTTTCCAGACCACCTTTTTCCCACCCCTTTACCTCCCAAGTAATATGTGGGATTCAGTTACTGGAGTAGAAGAAATATGTTGTAAAGCAACTGTTCCTATTCTTCTTTCAAGAACATTCTTGGAATTAGTATGAACTACAGTGTTAAATAGCATGTCTGTGGTAGGACAGAATCTAACATATGTCTACTGAATTATAATTTTGCTTTTTTTTAAGATTTATTTTATTGTTTTGACAGAGAAACAGACAGAGAAGAGAGAGACAGATATAAAGGAGAGATCCCAGAGCAGTCTCCACAGTTGTACATCATTAGTTTTCAATATAGTTTCATTCCACACAGGTGGGTGGGTGGCCGCACAGGGCAGGAACGTGGCAGGGGCCCTCCACATGGGAGGCGTGCCTCCCAGGCCAAACTGGGAACCTCTCACATGGGAAGCTTGCCACGGTAAGAACTGAACTGGGAGTCTCCCACATGGGAAACACACCCCAATTCAGCATATGGATCCAAACAAGCCAGGGCTAGGATTCAATCTTTGGACCCTGGGGCTGCAAGGCAAGCGCTTAACCTGCTGACCCATCCCAGCATCCCCTAATTTTGCTTTTGAAACTCAATTTAAGTAAAAATAAAAAGTGATAAAAGGACATTAGGGACTAAATTATCATCCCTAATTCTACCATATTAATACAAATGCTTTGGCATTTTGGTGCATTTTCTTATTTCCTCCTAGATTTTTATTTCCCTATCCATTGTTAAAATGCATTTGTATTTCACTCATTCAACAAATATTTATTGCATGAATTCCACATGCCAGGTACAATATGTTTAGCCAACTATAAGAACAGATATTTGTTTTACTTAATGTGATTTTATGTTTATATACCTGCATCTATATGGCTTCATTGTTTTAAAAACCTCATTCTATATGAATACTCAATTATACAATATTTAATTATTTATGTTATTATTAGATGTTTAATACATAAAGGTAAATGTATTTCTTAATAGTATTTGCTTCATATTGACATATTTCTTTCCAAAAGTTTAGATAACCATATATATATTTTAACCAGCAATATCTGAAAACCCAATACTTTTCATTGCACCTTATTCTATATTTTAAATTGTTATATTTTAGGATAAAATATGCTATATTTTTATTGTTTTAATTTGTTTGGTTTCCAGTGAGGATGGTGTTTTTAAAATGTCTGTTACAGTTGGAAATTGCCAATTTTTGTGAATTGCCTCTATAGAAGTTCTGTATTTATCTGTTTAGTGATTTTCTTATTAATAAGTATATTCTCTTTACTAAGGATAGTGTAGTGTTATTTTGATGTATTTTTAAACATTGCCATTTGTTCTTTTATTTGATCTTGTTTTATAACATGCAAAAGTTAAAAAAAATCTCTTTTGTAAGGACAAATTCATTGATTATTTTCTTTGATATTTATAACTTTTGCTTGTAAAACTCTTTCCCCTCTTCACAGATTTAATGAAGATTCAATTCCAGTTTCTCAATAGTTTGTTTGAAAAAAAAATTAACATTAATCTGTCTGAATCTGTTTTGGCAAATGGTGTGAGGTGCGACTTTAAATGGATTTTTCCCAAGATTGCTTATCATTTATTCAAACACAAATTATTGAATAATGTATCAATACCTTGTGATGAGATGCTCTGTATATGTGTCTACAATTGAGATTTTACAGATACTACAACTATGTCTGCATAAAGAATTACTTTAAGTTTAAATTTGAAAAAAAGAAAAACAATTTTTTTAAAAATGCAAAATATGGTGATATTCATTTCCAACGCAAGGACACATGTGGCAGACACTTTGAAATAGCTCTCTGAGAAGAGAACACTGAAATCATTATTGAAGTATCAGGTGCAGAGTATGCTTGCAATACTTCCTTTGCAGACAGAACTTTTAGACTAGCATACAAATGACAAGTCCTCCTCTGTTGTGTCTGATTGTTTTCAGCAACGTTAACGGATCATATCATTAGCACAAAATATGCACAAAGATTTACCTAGAAGGATTTAATAGGAGTATATTTGATAGTAATGAAAAACTAAAAATAAACTAAACTCCACTATTAGGAAGCTTTTTATATAAATCATGGAATTTCCTTAAAATAATTAAAATATTATAGAACAGTCATAACCATGAAAATATTCATGGGCTATTATGAAATTAATAAAATTAAGTATTAATAATTTATAAAAAAGAATGTACAGTGTGATGCCATATTGGTAAAACAACATGCATATAGTATTATATACTCATATTATTTTATTTTCTCTGTGAAGCAGAAGTAAAGATACTTGAAAGATATCTAACAGGACATTAGCAAAGATTACCTGATTATCACCATTTGGATATATTCCATGTTTATATGAACACACTAGGATTAAGCAGATATTTTCACTGGTTCTTTCCTTGACTCTGATTTTTTGTTATAAGCAATTTATATTAGGTGAAAATATGGAGGTTGACTCAACAGCTTAAAAATGGCAGATTTCTCTTTCTTAGGATAATAGGGTTTTGTTCAGAAAAGGAAATGAAACTTTGGCTCTAAATGATATTGTCTCGTCTTTCTTTGGCTATTCCAAAACATCCTCTCAAACACACCCTAAAACACACCATTAATTTTAAAACTCTGCAAAAGGAAAAGGCTCATCCCAAGAAATAAAACCTCAGGGCAAATGGCTGCCTTAAAGTATCCATGCAAAATTCTTACCTTGCCATTTTTGCCTTGTTCTTATATACCTCACAGCCACTTTCTGAGATGGTGTCAGAGTGATTGTTGGTGACAAGATCAGGCCACTCCTTATAATTTCTTTGGCTTTCTTTGAAAATTGTATCCTCCTAAAAACTGTACTGAGTATGGCTGTGCTAGTTTGGTCATTAATTGGTTTGTTGAACATTAAGGACATTGATACTATTCTATTATGCCAGATAAAATTCTGTGTCCTGTTCTTAGAGCAAAATACTTTAAAAGAGCAAATTAACTATTCAAAATAGACTAATTAGGCTCTGGATTCCTCTATAAAACTCTATTTTCCTGTGTAAAGAATCCTTGTGAACATAAGAAAGACAGTGCATATTTTACTTGGATCGTGTAAGAAATCTTTCTGCTCAGAAGGTGAGTGTTACCTACCAGCTAATACAAAGCATGACTAAAAAGTAATCAGAGAAATCCTACAAGCCACATGGGAAAATCAGTTTCATCACTTTAGAGTCACATCTCATATTTTCTTTATTTCATGCTGTGCCAATCTCCAGAAGGGCCACTGGAATTGGAAAGAATAATTGAAGCTTTGAATGCAGTACCAAATAGTGACATTAATATTCCCTTTTTTTAACATTATTGATAGAGATGATGGTGGGGGGAAAGGTTACTTTTTTGTGAAGTGTGGTACGGAAGACTGGTATGAAGATGGGATGAGAAGATCAGTAAAATTCATGCTGCATTTTAAGTGTTGGATTTATGTAAAGGTAATATTAAAAGTTACGTAGTAACCTATATGGCATAGAAAATCCACAAATTTAGAACAGATACCAAAGCTGCCAGGGTCCTAGAGCCCCCTCTTCCCCTCCCCGCCCCCCTGCTACTAGGCTTTAATAATTTATTATATAATTAGATGGGAGAGGTCTGTGAGGTCCCTGGGAGCAGTTGGGAGCAGTCTAGTGTGTGGTGGTCATTCAGGGGTCTCAGCACAGAGACTACTTCCAATCAGTATGGAAGTACATCAATATTTTAAAAACCAGTGTGCATATCAGCAAGTGGCTAAAGTTTTTACAGGATAATTTATTTGGGGAGTTTGTGTCCAGGATTGCAGATTCTGAAGTACTACTGAGAACTTAGAACCCAGACATTTTCAATTCATAATTTCTTCCAGGCATTTCCTGGCATCCCTTCCCATTGAGTCCTAGGATCTGGTCCTTTTGCCTGCCCTTGGTTGGTCATGCTTCCCAGCTCAAGCCCTCAGGGCAATTCCCATCGGCCTGGTGAGCCATCAGCAAGGTCGATTTCTGTGTTGGCTGTCCTAGAACCGCAGCCTTCCTCTGAGGCTGATCACCTGTGCCCACAGCCACCTATCAGTGCTTCTTTTTAACTCACTGAGCAGCTCTGATAGGCACTGGAGCCACAACATCTGGGTCTGACTTGGAGGAAACGTGACTCCTCACAGGTGCCTTCCTAAATTGTCAATTAACAGTGTCAAAGTACACATTCGTTCAATAGACAGAAAATCCCACTTGCCTCTGGGAAGACACCTTTGTTATTCTTTAAATTCATTAATTGTTTGACTTTACATTTGTGTTTTAATACATTGCTCCTTACCCAGTATTTGAATTACCGAATTAATTATGTCACTTTTTGGAGCAGAGTTGGTTTCTGACTATAACTTGTTTTCCAAGACCTATGCCTGATTTAACTTAAAATAACCTGCTCTATAAAACAAGTTTTATTTTTGGGAAGTTTAACTTTAAGTCACCTTAAGTTAATTTTAATCACGTTTTTTTTTTTTCAATAAAGGATGCTTTATTTTTAACCAGACTAAAAGAATCTTGTTTTGAAATCTTCTTTCAGCATGCCATACTCTACCCAACCTCCTTACATAAGTCTCTTTAACTTTGTCAGGGAGAAGTAGAAGACTTGATCCCAGGTGAGACAATTTATGAACTGAAGATTTCAGAAAAAGAAGGAGGCAAGGAAAATATAAAAGTCATGATGATGATAAGTTCTGCTGAAATTAGTATGGGGAAATGCAAATTATCCTGAAAAAAAAAAATAACAAAAATGTTTCTGATGGATCAATGGGGTCCATTTTTAATTTAGTTTTTAGTTCTCCTACCACTTACCTTTCTAAGGTTTAAAACTTTATAAATAATAAAAGAATGGGAATTATTTTCCAAAATCTTTCATAAATGTGACATTGATTCATTAATATGCAGCCTATTAGACTAGAGTTTAATCTCTTCATCTATCATTTCAATTATCTCCTGATTTCCTCAGGGCATTTGATAAATGAGAGACTATTTACATTTGGTGCACTAATGACCTTGGTAAATTTTGAAAATGTACCTCTCTGTATGTATTAATATATACATTTTTCAAAGCTACCTACCAGTTATTCATGCATACTAAAGGATGAAATAACATACATGTACCTCCATTACTTGGAGATAATTTTAAAATAAAATTTTGAAAATATGGGGTTTTATGTTGTTACAAACATAACAATAAACAATTGTGTAGGAGTTAAAAGATACCTATAGCAAAAGAGGCAAAAAGGCATTGTTCAGAATAAATATGCCCCACCCCATCCCCTTTCACCCCCATGTTTAGAGTCTATTCTCCAAAGCCTTTCTTATCAGACATAGATATCGAACAAGGCTTTTCTTGGTTTAGCTTCAATGGTGACATTATTTTGTTATTGTCATTTTTTTTACCATGGTGAGTTGAAAGAGAATTTTCTTTTCTGAAATAATTTGCTGCCTTATCCCCAAACCTACAACAACCAAAGGTAACACTATGCATATATCCCTGCTTTGTATGGGAGATCTTTATCTTTATCTTGCTGTCTCTGTCTTTATCTCTATTCATGTATTTATTTCCCTATTTGTGCCTTTTTGGGGATGGAAGGGTGGACAGTGTGGTGGAAAAGGAACACACCAGTGGGTCCTATCCTACCATTATTTTTTAGCAGCCTTAGATGAAGCAGAAATGCTTCTAATATACTTACTACCGGTTTCTCTGGAGTTTCATTCAGTTAAGATATTAATATTTGAATTGAAGGACTTCTGGAAGAAATAAAGGTCTACTGGGAAGGAGCTATTGGGTATCTCTAGTCTCTTTGAGAGCATATGTTACTGGTGTTGTGGTTCTTCAGCACCAAACATAGAAATTGAGAGAAAACCCAAGTAAGATTGCCAAACAGATGTTATTAAGCATATGTTTGAGCACCGGGGAGGCAGCACAGAGGAAAGGTAGGTCTTCTGAACCTGCTCAGGGGCTGGCTTTGTGTGACTGTTTTTATAAACTGAGGACAAGGCAGGATTGCACTAGAAGGTGGGCTGTTTGAAAGTGGTGGACTTTTTGAAAAAGGCAGACTTCCTTTTTCAGTTGGGTGGCCTGGTAATTATGTTCTTACCTGTGCTGTGGGGGCAAGATGGTGACCGCTCATTACTGCCATCCAGGAAGGTCATATAGTGGTCAAACCTTGATCAACGGGGCACATGAAGAATAGGGGTTGCATGCAGAACAGTGGTTTTAACATCTGGAACAGGGGTCCACAAACTACGGCCCACGGGCCACATGTGGCCCGCTGAAAACATTTATCCGGCCCGCTGGGTGTTTTTGCCAACGCTGCCTGTCCTGCTTAGCAGCTGACTCGTCCCGGGCGCGCAGTGTGCATGTGTGGTCATGCTGAGGGACAGTGAACTGGCCCCCTGCTTAAAAAGTTTGAGGACGCCTGATCTGGAAGGAACGAAGTGGTTAGAAGGGAGATAATCAGCTACTTCTGCACTTTTGTGTGGGGAGTGATGAGGTGGTGGCATTCTTATTGTCAGCTTATCTGGTGTTCCTCCTGGCCATCTGGCATTCCTTTGGCCCAGGCCCAAGTCCCTATGCTATCTCCCTTAGAAAACTAAATTATTATCTCTTGTCTACAAAATTAAATTGCTTTTTAACAGCGCTGGCCGCAGAATTCTGTCTCTCCACTAAGGGACTCTAGATTTCAGTTCTTCATATTAATTGCCACACATCAATTATCTGCATTGAAAAGAAATGTATGTTTCTGTAACATCAAATATGAGGAATCACTAATGCTTTTCTTGTCTCATACTAATTTCCTGGTTGGTTTGGTGACTTTGCTTAACACAACTTTGATCAAATGAAATTCTATAAAATTAGAATAAATGCATTTTATTGAATATTCTTAGAAATTATTAAATAAGAGATTTAGAGTATTTTAAAATTTAATTTAATTTTATTATTTTATTATTTTATTTTGGAAGGGTTCATTATTGTTTAACGGGTACAGAGTTTGTTGGGATTGATGGAAGAGTTTTGAGTATAGGTAGTGTTGATGGGAACAAAGCACTATGAACACATTTAATGCCACTGAACTGCACACCAAAAAGTGACCAAAATGATGAATATTAGGTTGTGTTCACCTTACTGAAATTATTTTAAAAGAAAAAAATATAGTAAGTGGCAACTTATTCAATCAGATCCAAAAAATCTAAATCACCCAAAAGAGTGTGATACTGACACAGAGTGATAAACACTATTAAAGGATCAGAGCTGGTGGTCAAGAATGGGCACCCTGTATGCACTGGAATTCAGGAGGCCTCCCTAGTCATGGAGCCTGATAGAGTGAGCATTTTAGGTGATTGGTAATTAAGCCAAGTTTCTGAGAAATAAACACCATTGATATTTTTCTCTGACTATACATTTAAGAATATCACAGATAGGACCAAATAATTAAAAAAAATTAATCAGCTAATTCAGCACTTTTACTTCTTTGTGGAAATTGAGGTCCTGGGGGTAAAACTGGGGGATAATATATATGACTAGAAAGATGTTCCATTATGGCTTTGCCAAAATACTGAGGGTGAGAGTTGAGTCTGACTTGAGAACTCCTTGAGGTTTAGTGGCGATTCCCACACATGTAGGATTATAGCCTTGTCGTGTTTGACAGATGGCTCCTCTATGTGCAGGGCCTCTGAATGAATATATGCAGACCTGGAATATACTTGAAAAGTTCAAAAATTAATGGCTTGATAGCCCTCAGTGGTTAAGTTTTTGGAGGACAAGGTTATATTTTATTTATCTATATATCTTCAGGTACCTAGTATAGTTCTTGGCATACATGAAGCATTGAATAATTATTGATGAGTGAATGAATGAGTGAAATAATGGATGAGTGAATGAATGACCACTTCTTTTTACTCAGAGATTACTGGAGCTATTTACAAGTCACATGGCAAATACTCAGCACATAGATAGGAAAGAAAAGCAGACTGTCAGTAAACTACAGAAGTTAAAGGCCAGAAAGAAAATTGGAAATCTTGACATTTATATGAAATATTTCATATCTGTATAGGTAACTCATCTATTTCTCTGGCTTCTCTTTTTGGAAGCGGGGCTCACCCAAGAACCAGCCAAATGACTAAAATGAGAATCTTCATTGGTAGGTCTAGAATGAATCAATTATTTTATACTGTGAGTATCAGCTAAAATCTGGGTTCCAGGGGCCACCCTAGCAGAAGAAAAAAGCTGAGCTCTAAATACCTGAAAGGAAACATAGACACAGGGATCAAAGGGCCAAAAAAGGGAAGCCAGAACAAGAACATGGAACCAAAATGTTTAAGCCTATTAGACACAGGGATCACAGCAAAGTAGGTTATTAATAAACAAAGAAGAAGGAAAGAAAAGAGTGCTGAGCAGTAACCTCCATTCCAGCCTATGATTGTATCTCAATTCAGGGAGCTCACTAATTAGGTATGTGTTAAGATCAAGAATTGCTGACAAATTTATTCAAACTTGTTCCTCTACTGATGTGTAGTCTCATACTTCTAACTTCATGCCAGACTACCTCTCCTGAGTGTTTCTTTGTCACTGTATATTTAACTAACCTATTAATAAAATGAAACATAGCTTCTCTTGTTTTTATTGTCAGTAAAACTAATGCCAGATTTGGAAATGGGTAAAGGAGATCACAGAGTATCTGTTCTCTCAGTGGAGTGCTAGGCGTTGTCTAGAGCAGGGGTAGCCAACAAATCGATCGCAGTCGACTGGTTGATCGTGAGGCCAATTTTGGTTGATCGTCGATCGCTCGCAATGTCTGGGGTGGAATTCCATGTACCATGGACTTCAAAGCGATTGTAGAAGACAAAACTTTCTAGCAATAGTTTAATGCATTCTGGGAATTTGCCAAGGTCATAAATTCCTAGAATTCTGACAGCCTGACACTGTCATCTCCGCCCACCCAGACAATACATTTTGACTTATGTGTTACACTTGTCACCGGACGCAACACATGAACGCAACAGTTACAACTCGACTCATCGAAGAACACAGTCAGTTAGCTTGAATATTTGGTAGTGTCATACGGTAGCTTCTTTTCTTTTGTATTAACAGTATTATTATCAATCAATATTATTTATCCTCGGTGATCACGTTGAGTTTCAATTTTTCTTGTGTTTAAAATGTAAGTACCTTCTCTTTGTTTTAAATTAAATTGCTTTTCTTATCTATCTATTTACTTGATAAGTGAGCATTCTCGGCAACAGATCTCTAAACTGCGGTCATTACACTGAGGGAAAAATGAGCAACAGTATTATAAATATATTAGGAATAACAATAATTCTATTTAAATTAAGAAGTCAGTATTGTAAACCGTAATAAATATATTGTAGCTTTAACATACTTCTTGTAAATTTGAATATATCTATATTAGATTTTAATATACTTATATTGTTGTCCCCGATCATAATATGCAGTATTATTATTATTTCTCTCAATGTAACGGAGATAATTGCAGCAATTCATGAGTTTTTGAATTTTCTAGGAAAATATTTAATTCAATATTTATTCTTTAAATTGTCATATTTCTTTGCATTCTAGTATACCCATGAACATGAGTAGTAAACCGAAAAAATCGAAAACTTATCACTTCAATGAAGAATGGGAACTCGATTACTTTTTTACAATGGTGAATGGTAAATGTGGTTGTTGAATATTCCTTACCTCGGTAGCCATTGCTAAAAAGGGTAATCTGGAGAGACATTTTTTAGCTTTACATAACAAGTATCAAACAGATTATCCACCAAATTCTGAACTGAGAAGACATAAAGTTAGGGATCTTAAAACTCAATGAACAAATCAACAAAGCGTTTTTAAAAAGCCAAGGTTGAAGTCACAAGCAGGAACTACTGCATCATTCAAAGTAAGCTATCTCTTAGCAAAACAATGTAAGCCATTTTCCGACGGTGAATTTGTAAAGGAAATTTTTTTGGAAATGTCAGATTCACTTTTGAACGATTTT